>JAODUO010001691.1:0-15000 GCA_025642075.2 Ridgeia piscesae | reverse complement strand
CTCCCTCCCTCCCCTCCCTCCCTCCCCTCCCTCCCCTCCCTCCCTCCTATCTAGGGGAGGGGGGAAAACACCACCACCATGTTCCCTCCATACCCCACCCCCTCCATATACCACCCTCCCCTACTGACCTATACTTTTCCCATCCTCCCACCCTAATCCCCTTCCATACATATATATATATATATATTATATAAATATTATATATATATATATAAAAAAGGTATGGATTTGATGATATGGAAATAATATATATAATTTAATATATATATATAATATATATATATATATATATATATATATATAATATAATAAATGATAGTGGAGGTTGATAGTGAATGGGAGGGTATTTAGTGGTGAGGGATGAGCGAGTGGAGGGAGGGAATATATATATATATATATATATATATATATATATATATATATATATATATATATATATATATATATATAATATCTAATAAATGCATTAGATGGAAGTCCGTTGAATCCACTGTGCAATGGGGAAAGAAGCTGTATTTTTAGTCGTTGTGGGAGGTGGCTATGAGTCTGTATTTGTGTGGGTGGTTGTGTCCAGGCTTGAGGTTTTGGCTGGGATCGATGTCTAGGAGATTGTTTGTACTTTTGTACATAATGGAAAGTCTGGCATCACCCCTCCTCTGTTCTAGAGGAGGACAAAATTCTTAGAAGCGAAGATGAGCTTGTTGTCATTTCAATGTGAAATATAGGGCTCGACATTGGCACCGGTCCGATGGCCCGACGCGTGTCGTGCCACCGGTTTTTAAATGTTACTGGCCCACTGGGCCTGTGCCTGTGGTTTCAATCCGACTGACCACCGTCGGCGTTTCCGTAACCCGACCCTTCACAGAAAAAAATAGTGCGACCTTAATACATTAGCCTATTTATTAACGTTCGTTTTGTTACATTCTAATTTATAACTAATATTACACAACTGCATCTAAAAAATACTTATACGCACTGTGGAACTCATATTTTTGTAAACGCCCGCATGATTGGCAAATTCCGAGAATCACTAATTATTCACCCAATCAGCGAACTTGTTATACGTTGCCGTTGGCTATGGGTGGTAGGCGATATCGTTGTTGTCTGCGTGAATGATAAAATGCTAGTGCACATTCCGTAATGGAAAGACATCTGCGCAATTTGTTATACTGTCAAACGTTTGACAGTGTTGCAAAAGACCATTCATGCAGCGGTGGATTTTATAAAACAATCTTGGAAGAAAGAGGACAAGTGTTTTGGACAGCGTTCTCACTGTCACCGTCGTACGTGAACCCTCGGCCCTCGGCACTCGCACACCGACGCGGTGTTTACATAGTAATAGTCGTTTGCTAGCCTGTCATGAAATGATTAAATGGAGCACGTTCAAATGCTAATTTATAATGGTATCACGTATACCTGATTCTGCAGTAACAGCTTTAGTGTTGAGCTTCAGGCACAACCAAAAAGGCAAAACCAAGAAAGACAAAACGTAGTCAAAGTCATGAATTCGACATCGCCGACTTTGCTATGGACCTGCAAAAATAATTCAGAATAGATTTTTCACGTTTATGATGGTGAATGTCATTTGTATGTATAATAGGTAACAAGATACCGTTTACAGAATTTAAATATCTTTAAGTAGTAAAAAGTTATGGCACATTTAAATTTCCATAAATGGGACCTCGGCTCTGGCCTGCACAGCCACAGCGCTCTGTGTAGCACCTGTTCACACTCGGGCTAAATCACTCGTTTGAAATGCAGTTAAAACTGCTATAACTTTACAGCTTGTCAAAATATATTTGTAAAGCATTATTTTGTCCTCAATATAGTCCGACCCTTGAAATGGGCATGACTGGAATAATATTTTATATCCAGTATATTACCTATGTTTGGTATGTTTACAATTATTATTTGTCAGACTTTTAGCTACTATTTCTACTATTTTCTGGGCCCAGTAAATTGTTCTGCACCCACGATGGAAGTATATCCTTAATATTTACTATTTTCTTGTGCGACCTTTCAGTGACCTAATTATTTGACTTTAGTTACTGATTGTTTTTATTACAATTTTCATTTTTTTAATATCATAACTGTTGTACTAACTCCCAAAAATGTGTTTAGTGTTTACAAAGATTTTAATTGCTGTCCCTAAAAATAAAATGTTTTATTAAAAGTAGCTAAATCAATAAGTAAATGATAGCCATTTATTATAGTTATCTGTATTCTTCACAGCCGTACAACATTTCTTTGCAAGGACTCTAAGACTGGCATTAAATGGACGTCGCTCAGCTGTACAATAAAATATGTTCTAATTATATATTTAATTGCAAGAAGCCTGGCAAAAAAAAAAAAAAACAAAGTTAATAATTTTTCTTTTTCAAATCGTGAAAAACAGCAATCTAAAATAAGGATGTGCATATTATTATACATTTTATATCATTTCAAATAGTTAAATGTAAGTTACTGAAAAACTTTGTTATCATATTATGGAAGTATTTATACAATTTAACTGAGTCAGTACATATACCGTTTTACCACAGGCTTCAATATTCTTTATGTGGTTTATTAGCAGTACAGTGTATGATATTTAGTCAACATTTCAACAGCTGCGCTGTTGGTCAAAATTGATATTTCTCTTGGTGATGTTTCTCTGTAAATAAAATAAAAACATACTAGTCACCATAAAGCATTATAATAATTAGCATGAGGAACCTCTCTGTGCCAATATTAGTGATAAAGTGCACAAATAAACATATACATTTGGAATATTAACCACATTAGAAAGATTATATTTTTAGATATTTATTCACACCTAAATAGCTTTTTGAAATATTATCGTGTTCAAAGATGCAGTTAGATTATAATCTTATGTTAGATTACTCCAAGATCGCCGTCATTGCAGTCAGGGCAGTAAATTCAAAACGACGTAGCCACAATATGTTAGATGCGATTTGTATGAAATTGTCAGGGTCTTCTTATTAAATATTCATCTAACTACTATCCAAACTTCAGAAAACTTCCTCAACATGCTACGAAGATATAATTATCTGAACATAATGCATATTCACTAATCAAAATTAAATAACTCACCTAAAATATTGAAATTCACACGGGCGTATTGGATCTCAGAAAAATGTAGTTTCACCATCATACGATTAATACGAGGATCCGGAAAGGAGTTTCCCTGGACCTCCCCTCATGAGCAGAAAAACCTAGTGGACACAAATTGCAGCCGACCTACCGATGCACCCCTAGCGGATTTGCATGTCCCCTAACTCAGTGCAATTATGCAAAACAAAATATTAATAGAAAGTGTCAATGAGTAAATCAGTTGTCAATATTAAATATGAAAATCTCATTCAAGTTACAACAAAAGATTCAGTTTATTTTGAAGTTTACAACACTTTTTGAATATTTTTGATATCTTTATTATTTCTGAAGTAATTCCACTTTTTGTGCTCAGAAAAAGGGCAATCTTTTGTATTGGATTTTTTCCATTTCTTGTGACCAGGAATCTGGAGCACTGTGTCTGAGTATGTAGGAAAATGGTAATATAATTGCTTCTACTGAAGATATTGGGGTGAAATAAAAAATTATGTGATCTAGAAAAAACGTGAATATTATGTGACCTTGACCTAATTAGTTAACCATCACTGAATATTTGACCTTTTTTCAGAATATGAACATAAATTGAGTATAATTATTTTAAAAAGGACTTCTATGCCACATTATTATATCAGTAATTTTGATGGCATAGTTAGTTGACATATGATTAACATTTGACATAATTACTAGGATTAATTACATAAAACGGGGGAATAAATAGTAAAAAGGTCAATTATACATGGGGTTGACTAATATATATTTACAGAGTATAATTATATATTATGAATGAATATACTGATTCTCATCTTGTAAAATATGAAGTTTGTTGATGACCTAATTAGTTGACCTATATTTAGCATTTGACCTATTTATTACGATTAATTACATAAAGCGGGTGAAAATAATTAGTAGATAGGTCAATTAATAAACTGTACATGGGATTGAATACTTTAAATATTTATAATTATTTTCACCAGTTTTATGTAATTAATCCTAATAAATATTCGGGCCAGTAACTTTTTGGGTGGGCCAGTAACTATATTGCTGAAAATGTGAAAGTGTGGGGTGAATTGGAGTTGTTGTTGCAGTCGTGACTAGCGGTGTTCTTTGACGTTTCTGGAAGATGTCACACGAGGCCTATCTTAGGAAGTCACTTGCCAAGGTAGGATCACATTTATTCAGGGTGATTTGTGTTTAATCATGCCGTTTTAGATTATATGTGGCAGTTTTATAGTAGAATTTCATGTTTCTGTAATGTGAACATCTAAAAATTAATTAATTTTTATTATATAAATGTATTCATATTATATAATCACAAACCATATGTACACCCATGACAAATATTAACAACACATACATGCATGGCATTTTCACATGCATTATATTCACACGCATTTACACTATTTGTATTAGTGTTTAAGAGTAGTCCTAACTACTGTGTAAAATGTACATACTCCAAAAAGCAAATGTAGTGCTGGCCATTTACATTTAGAACACATTTCCAGATCTACCTAAATATATGCTGAACACCAGTTGCCTATTTATTCCAGTACCAACATCCAGATATTGCAAAGCGCGATATCCTGAATGTGTTCAATTCTTACAAAGACCTCAGACCTGTTCTCGACTCCTTTGGTAAGTTTTATAAATCAAAATAAAGCAAAACATGTCATTTTAGTCTTTTCAAATGTAAATAACTTTTGTGTACTGAACCGAACTAAGCCAGATCAATTAATAGTTAATTAGCATCGGTAACTTGATCAAACGTTTTCATTTTTCATATCCAAATCAAAAATAATACTTAACTTTATTATTCATCTTCAAACTTATTTTTTGTTTGCACCACCAATCTGCATATATTGTGCCATTGCTCAATCATCGCCTGTGATTCTCTTGACAAACAATGGCCTTGTGTTGGTGTTTCAGTGTTCAACGATGGGACAAGGAAGGAATTGCTCTGTCTGGATGGCACAGTACCTGTGCCTTATAAAAGTACATTCAGCCATAGTTCAACTGACTGTAAAAACAGATTGTAAACAGTAGCGGGCTCAAAGATAAAAGTAGCTTTCCTACAGTAATTACACGTAATTACACAGCAAATTATGCATTCACTTTTCATTGCCTTTATGTACATTTGTAAGTCGTTTGTACTGACAAAGCCCACAATTCTGTCACAATTTATAAAAACAAAATTTCTTGGTGTTCTTACAGGTTTCTGTTGCCCTAAATAGTATTATTCCACCAACCATCATGTACTTGAAGTAATATTATATGATGTGTTCATATGTTGTGTGATCAATCGTTTAGTGAATCTGTATTATGTGTGACAATGTGGTTAGCTAGCATACTTAAGACAAATGTTGTATTGCCGTCATAACTGAGATGTGGGTTGTGTGATTGGCTGTCACAAGTATGAGAAGTGTTGCGTAACTGGCTATCACTCATGGGTGAGAGAACTGTCACATATAAAAGAAGTGTTATGTGATTGGCTATCATGAGTGAGACGAGTGTTGTGTGATTGGCTATCATGAGTAACACGAGTGTTGTGTGATTGGCTATCATGAGTGATATGGGTGTTGTGTGATTGGCTATTATGAGTGATACGAGTGTTGTGTGATTGGCTATTATGAGTGGCACGAGTGTTGTGTGATTAGCTATCATGAATGAGATGAGTGTTGTGTGATTAGCTATCATGAGTGAGATGAGTGTTGTGTGATTAACTATCATGAATGAGATGAGTGTTGTGTGATTAGCTATCATGAATGAGATGAGTGTTGTGTGATTAGCTATCATGAATGAGACGAGTGTTGTGTGATTAGCTATCATGAGTGGCACGAGTGTTGTGTGATTAGCTATTATGAGTGGCACGAATGTTATGTGATTAGCTATCATGAGTGAGATGAGTGTTGTGTGATTAGCTATCATGAATGAGACGAGTGTTGTGTGATTAGCTATCATGAGTGAGAGAGTTTTTGGGGTTTTAGCTATCATGAGTGAGACGAGTGTTGTGTGATTGGCTTTTATGATGAGACGAGTGTTGTTGATTGGTGTCATGAGGAACAGTGTTGTGTGATTGGCTTCATGGGTGAGGCGAGTGTTGTGTGATTGGCTGTCATGAGTGAGACAAGTGTTGTGTGATTAGCTATCATGAATGAGACGAGTGTTCTGTGATTAGCTATCATGAATGAGACGAGTGTTGTGTGATTGGCTATCATGGGTGAGGCGAGTGTTGTGTGATTGGCTGTCATGAGTTAGACGAGTGTTGTGTGATTGGTTCATGAAAGGGGAGGTTGGGTGATTGCGTCATGAGTGAGAGGAGTGTTGTGTGATTAGCTGTCATGAGTGAGATGAGTGTTGTGTCATTGTCTGTCATGAGTGAGACGAGTGTTGTGTGATTAGCTGTCATGAGTGAGACGAGTGTTGTGTGATTGTCTGTCATGAGTGAGACGAGTGTTGTGTGATTAGCGGTCATGAGTGAGAGGAGTGTTGTGTGATTAGCTGTCATGAGTGAGACGAGTGTTGTGTGATTAGCTGTCATGAGTGAGATGAGTGTTGTGTGATTGGCTATCATGAGTGAGACGAGTGTTGTGTGATTAGCTATCATGAGTGAGACGAGTGTTGTGTGATTGTCTGTCATGGGTGAGACGAGTGTTGTGTGATTGGCTGTCATGAATGAGAAGAGTGTTGTGTGATTAGATGTCATGAGTGAGACGAGTGTTGTGTGATTAGCTGTCATGAGTGAGACGAGTGTTGTGTGATTGGCTATCATGAGTGAGACAGTGTTGTGTGATTAGCTATCATGAGTGAGACGAGTGTTGTGTGATTGTCTGTCATGGTGAGACGAGTGTTGTGTGATTGGCTGTCATGAATGAGAAGAGTGTTGTGTGATTAGATGTCATGAGTGAGACGAGTGTTGTGTGATTGGCTGTCATGAGTGAGACGAGTGTTGTGTGAATGGCTGACATGAGTGAGATGAGTGTTGTGTGATTAGTTATCATGAGTGAGACGAGTGTTGTGTGATTCTCTGTCATGAGTGAGACGAGTGTTGTGTGATTGGCTGTCATGAATGAGAAGAGTGTTGTGTGATTAGCTATCATGAGTGGCACGAGTGTTGTGTGATTAGCTATTATGAGTGGCACGAATGTTATGTGATTAGCTATCATGAGTGAGATGAGTGTTGTGTGATTAGCTATCATGAATGAGACGAGTGTTGTGTGATTAGCTATCATGAGTGAGACGAGTGTTGTGTGATTAGCTATCATGAGTGAGAAGAGTGTTGTGTGATTAGCTATCATGAATGAGACGAGTGTTGTGTGATTAGCTGTCATGAGTGAGACGAGTGTTGTGTGATTGGCTGTTATGAGTGAGACGAGTGCTGTGTGATTGGCTGTCATGAGTGACACGAGTGTTGTGTGATTGGCTATCATGGGTGAGGCTAGTGTTGTGTGATTGGCTATCATGGGTGAGGCTGGTGTTGTGTGATTGGCTGTCATGAGTGAGACGAGTGTTGTGTGATTAGCTATCATGAATGAGACGAGTGTTGTGTGATTAGCTATCATGAATGAGACGAGTGTTGTGTGATTGGCTATCATGGGAGGCGAGTGTTGTGTGATTGGCTGTCATGAGTGAGACGAGTGTTGTGTGATTGGCTGTCATGAATGAGAAGAGTGTTGTGTGATTGGCTGACATGAGTGAGACGAGTGTTGTGTGATTGGCTGTCATGAGTGAGACGAGTGTTGTGTGATTGGCTGACATGAGTGAGACGAGTGTTGTGTGATTGGCTATCATGGGTGAGGCGAGTGTTGTGTGATTGGCTGTCATGAGTGAGACGAGTGTTGTGTGATTAGCTATCATGAATGAGACGAGTGTTGTGTGATTAGCTATCATGAATGAGACGAGTGTTGCGTGATTGGCTATCATGGGTGAGGCGAGTGTTGTGTGATTGGCTGTCATGAGTGAGACGAGTGTTATGTGAATGGCTGACATGAGTGAGACGAGTGTTGTGTGATTGGCTGACATGAGTGAGACGAGTGTTGTGTGATTGGCTGTCATGAATGAGAAGAGTGTTGTGTGATTGGCTGACATGAGTGAGACGAGTGTTGTGTGATTGGCTGTCATGAGTGAGACGAGTGTTGTGTGATTGGCTGACATGAGTGAGACGAGTGTTGTGTGATTGGCTGACATGAGTGAGACGAGTGTTGTGTGATTGGCTGTCATGAATGAGAAGAGTGTTGTGTGATTGGCTGTCATGAGTGAGACGAGTGTTGTGTGATTGGCTATCATGAGTGAGACGAGTGTTGTGTGATTAGCTATCATGGATGAGAGAAGTGTTGAGTGGTTGGTAGTCATACGTGTGTTGTGCTTGCAGGGAACATTTACAACATCCCGATATGTCTGTGGCTGATGGACACGCACCCATTCAACCCCCCAATGGTTTTTGTGATGCCCACCAGTACCATGATGCTCAAGACTGGTCGACACATCGACGGCACCGGGCGCGTCTACCTGCCATATCTGCATGAGTGGAAACCTGTAAGTTACAGAAGTCACTGCATGGTCAGACAAATTTGACAGTGTCACTGAGATATTCAAAAATAAACATCGCCAATGATGACATAAGGGTTATTAATACCATGTGATTGAAATCCTCATTAACTCCCCAAAAGCATAGTTTAAAAGTTCAAAAATCCAGGTAAAACAGTTATATTGTGTATGTACCCCGGTAGGCAGAACATGGATTTTGTTAAGAATTTCTTATAATGCAGGCACAAACCAACTTTACTGAGTGTCCTTTTGTTTCATGCAGCAGCAGACAGACTTGATGTTGTTTCTTCCTATCCAGATTAACTTCACTGAGGATGTTGATGTTGTTTCTTCCTTCCTCAGACCAACTTTACTGAGGATAATGTTGTTTCTTACTACCTCAGACCAACTTCACTGAGGGTGTTGATGTTGTTTTTCCTACCTCAGACCAAGTTTACTGAGGAGGATGTTGTTTCTTACTACCTCAGACCAACTTTACTGAGGAAGATGTTGGTTCTTCCTTCCTCAGACCAACTTTACTGAGGAGGATGTTGGTTCTTCCTTCCTCAGACCAACTTTACTGAGGAGGATGTTGGTTCTTCCTTCCTCAGACCAAGTTTACTGAGGAAGATGTTGTTTCTTACTACCTCAGACCAACTTTACTGAGGAAGATGTTGGTTCTTCCTTCCTCAGACCAACTTTACTGAGGAGGATGTTGGTTCTTCCTTCCTCAGACCAACTTTACTGAGGAGCATGTTGGTTCTTCCTTCCTCAGACCAACTTTACTGAGGAGGATGTTGGTTCTTCCTTCCTCAGACCAAGTTTACTGAGGAAGATGTTGTTTCTTACTACCTCAGACCAACTTTACTGAGGAAGATGTTGGTTCTTCCTTCCTCAGACCAACTTTACTGAGGAGGATGTTGGTTCTTCCTTCCTCAGACCAACTTTACTGAGGAGGATGTTGTTTCTTCCTTCCTTAGACCAATTTTACTGAGGAGGATGTTGTTTCTTCCTTCCTCAGACCAACTTTACTGAGGAGGATGTTGTTTTTCCTACCTCAGACCAACTTTACTGAGGATATTGATGTTGTTTTTCCTACCTCAGACCAACTTTACTGAGGAGGATGTTGTTTCTTCCTTCCTCAGACCAACTTTACTGAGGAGGATGTTGTTTCTTCCTTCCTCAGACCAACTTTACTGAGGATATTGATGTTGTTTTTCCTACCTCAGACCAACTTTACTGAGGAGGATGTTGTTTCTTCCTTCCTCAGACCAACTTCACTGAGGTGTTTGTGTTTCTTTCAGCCCCAGGCTGACCTGCTTGGACTGTTCCAAGCTCATTGTGTTTGGAGAGGATCCCCCAGTCTACTCGAAGGTTGCTGCTCCCGCCAGACCTGCTTACCCTCCCACAACGCCAGATGGGAACACGCCCAGTTCACCACCAGGAGGCCGAAGTCCATTGACACACGCAATGGAGCCACCATGCAGTAACAATCATGATGAACTTCAGCAGCAAACAATAGCCTCCCTGTTGTCTATGGTGGGTCAACTACAACTAGTCAACGATGAGAAGGACGCCCGCATCAAAGTACTCGAGGCGAGAATAGATGACCTAGAGGAATACTCTCAAATCGAGGGGTTAGATCATTAATGTCTCGCTGCAGTGATGCTGCCATGGATAGTCTTCTACTTGCAAACAGGAACGGCTACATCCACTGGCATGACATACTACAATCACATTTAGAAAATATAATAGATGTATGAGAGAGGCTATGTGTTACTTGAAGATGTGTCGTTGTGTGTCCGAAAGACACAGGCAAATGTGGGGTGAACGAAATTGCCTAAGTTTTGAAATGGCAGTAGGTGGGATTGAACCATGATCCCCTCGATTGACAGTCCAGTAGAACACTGACTGTCAATCGAGGAGACAGTGGTTCAATCCCACCTACCGCTGTTTCGAAACTTAGGCAATTTCGTTCAACCCACATTTGCCTGTGTCTATCGGAAGAGACACTAAAAGCCGGTGGTCCCTTCTATCTGGTGTCTATACCAGGGGCAGTAAAAGATCCCACACAGGGGGTAAATGTGTAATACGTGGTACTGCTTATACATGTGTAACTGGATTGTGAGCTATTTGGAAAATAGCAAAAACAATTTGTTCGGTATAACAATTGAGACTCGGAGGTATTTTGTGTATGTTGTGGTTTTCCACATGGTTCTATTTTAAGATACACATTGGTCTTTCACACAGTTAAACATTATCAGCCCCCCCCCTCAGTGACATTATTCATTTCAGCACTTGCATCTTCCCCTTTGTGTCCAGAGCAAGCAGTGAAGACTTATCTGGCAGTCCGCACTAAATCTCCAGGTCCATTATTCATGTTTCCTGGTGGCATTCCGGTGTCAAAATCATTCTTTGGTGACCAGCTAAAAAGTCGTTAGCATGGGGAAGTCTATCCAAGTCATCCTACAAGGGCCATAGGTTTCGCATAGGGGCAGCGACAGTGGCAGCTATGCAGGGAATATCACAGGAGGAGATCCAATGCATGGCTGGAAGTCTCAACAACATACATACATATTCCCATGCTGTACCTGCAGTGAGCTCTTCAGGTCGAATTTTCATTTGCAGTGTTACATCAGCAATAGTGTTTTCTACTTAGGTGGGGCACAGGTGATGCAACACTGTAATAGGGCAATAAGTGGAAAGGTATAGATTACTTGTATACATTTCATGTGTACATTCATGATGTGCTTTCTACTTGTGGGGCATTTATTGATTCGTTGAACAGCTTTGAATTAAGCATGGTTTTCACAAATTGGGTGGCTTCCATGTTTTCTACTTAGGTGGGGCATGTTTTCGCCAATTTCATATGTATGCAATTAGAGATTGATGGTGGATAAAAGGTTACAAGGTGGTTTGCAATGTTATGCTTTCTACTCAGGTGGGGCATAATAATTGCAAGTGTTAGGAAGTTGCACCAATGTTATTTGCTTTTGCTTAAAACACGGAATCTTGGGGGAGGGAGCCATTCTGAATGGCCGAGTGTGGTTGGTTCCCCTCACCTTTGCTGGTAGTCAAATGTTTAGAATTATATAGGGTAATTTAAGGCTCATTTTGTATATTGTATTCTATTATGTATATATGTTATTTACAATGTTGGCTTAATACAAAACTCTGGTACAAACAAACATCTGACTTGTCAGTTATAGCAAACTAGCCATGTTTCTGACTCATTAAGTACACAGTATCAGCAGTAACACTGTCCTACATAAAAGTACTTATTTATGTACCATTTATGAATCCATTTGTAAAATTCCTGTTACCCACTCACGGAATGTGCCTACTTTGTAAATACACTTGTGCTAAGACCCCCGAAAAAACATTGAAACGGCAGCGAAGTAAGATTTGTGGTCATTTCAAACGTGCAGTTTTTATCAGCGATGTGTCACACATGTAAAAGTAAATAATTATGGATTCTGTCAGCTGCTAATTTCAACTCGATGCATGCAACCGTTCGCGTACCCAGCACGCCCCAGGCTACTGTATTACAACCTGACAAAAACATTCACAAGATCGAAATAACATGCCAGCGCTTGGAAATATGACACCACACTATACAAAATGAACCACCTGTTCACAAACCCATCCAAGACCCAGGTATGTGACATCCGTCTGAGAAACAGAGACAAAATGACAACTAAGTATTACATGAAATGATATCAAACCTGCAATCACGGCAGCACAACTGTATCATGGAACCTTTATATGCAGAACACTAACGTACAAAACGCACATCTGTAAAACAAAGTAGAAGGTATTTGCAAGGAACAACATCATCCGCAAACTTGCAAATTCAATCGGAGGAAGCAGAATATCGACCCTAAGACCCAGTGGCCTAGCCCTTTGTTGTTCTACCGCCGAGTTCGCCCGCGTCTGAGGGCGAGATCAACTCACGCAAGTATAAACTCAACCCGGTTTTAGGTGACTGCTGCCGAATCATTGTGGGTTGCCTCTACCGGACATCACGCGGACTGTTGCAATAGTAACAGAGAAATAACAAGACAAGAAACTGGCTTATATATAGCATTAAGGCAACCACAAAATGCCCACTTCAAACGGTGGCCAGAGGATGCCCAGATATGTTCATAGCCTTTGGCAACGAAAACGTCATCATTCACTTGTAACAATTTGTCAACATTTTGACAACATCGTGTAGCTGTATCCAGTTTCCAGACCCCTGTGCATAGAACAAACAGATGCCTCCGCCTGAAGGCTATCTTGGCAGTGCAGCAGCCGGGTAAATACGAATTCACTAGAAACAATTTATCAATGTGTTGACGTCCATGTGCTAAGAATAAAAGATTTGAAGCTAAAACTGGCGTTAACAACAAAACCAAACTAGATTTAACAAGATTGCCACCTAGAGATTCAACTCTAGATGGCGGGTGGACTAGGAAGCCATTTGGCTTATCGAGAGTCCAACCTATCTATCTAAGTATACCCCGCCCGTCTTAGGTATATGTCGATTTTATTTTTAAATATATTAACACTACTGTGAGACGAAATGGGCTAGACGTGCCAACGCACTGTATACATTCGGGTCTGCCTTCACAGTTGTAATGTCTGCTCTGTAATATCTGGAGGCTGGTGGTAATGGCAAAGCATGGGGCTACATGTTGTCAATCTAAAGGTTTTACTTCATTGGTAACGATTGAGCATGTACTCCAAAGTCTGACAACACTTCTATAATGATAGGAAGGCGCTGTGGAGCTGGCAGCGAAATGAAGTTCAACCGAGCAAGCCGTGCTGGAAACAAAGACACCGCGAAAATGTTCCAGCTGACACCCAATTGTCAGAACAAGAGGGCGATGGCGGGAAAATTGGTGCATGTAGAGGTTTGAAATTGGTGGTGTATAAAATTTGAAAAACAAGCGGAAATATTGATTGATAAGTATTATTCTTGTGTTAAGGTTATTCATAAAGTGGTACTGGACATATATTGAGTAGTAGTTTTGGTTAAAGTTTGTTAGTTAACAGTATTTTTGAACAGATTAGTATAGTGGGTGATAAAAGGGTAATCTAGGCTTCGACAAATTGTAAACAAGATTGAGCAAATCTCTTTATTTGATATAGTATATAAGAGATAAAGCAATAAGAGTAACAACTACATATGTAAGATAAAACTGTGAATAGGTATCATTGTTATTAAAAATAAACAAGCGTTTTAGTAGGAAACCCTTGTTTGTTTATATAGGTAGTGTCCAACGTTTCCGCTAGGGAACGGTACTAGTACAGACTAAACTTATTGTTCATGGTAGCATAGGTAGTAAGTTGTTTATAACATAAAGTGTGCTGCAGTTGCTGTACACAATAAACAAACAGTCTTTCTAAAGACTAAGTTGGTTTAAACTAAAAGTTGATTTTGACAAATCGTAATATGGCACCTGGTAAGCGGCAAGTGAAGGCAAGGAGGCACTTGGTGTGTAACCACTGCCACAGCTTGGTGGATTTTGCCGTATCGGGGTGCGGAAAAACTTGGTCAGAGACAACGGAGGAAGGGTTTACGTTCCAATGTTTAGGGTGTTGGAAAGTGGACTGTCTGACAGCAGAGTTAGCTAGGCTAACGGATATTGTGAAGGGGATGCAGAGTGGAGGGAGGGTGATTGCAAGGACAACAAATGGAGAAAGAACAACAGGAAACATGACATGCAGGAAGGTGACAGGGAGAAAGTGACAGTAGAGAAGGAGGGAGGGACAAGGGGACAGGAGATGAGAGAAGTAGATGCGACGGAGGTAAGACGAATGGAAGAAAGAAAGTGAGAGGTGATGTGACCAAACGGAAGTCAATAACAAGGACGATGACAGGAAGAAAAGAGACCGGAAAGAAAGGAACAACAGAGAAAGCGGCAGGGGGAAAAGTCAGCAACCAGGGAGATGCAAAACGGAGGAGCTACTCTGAAGCAGTGATCGAGGGGCATTGAGAACAGAAATGGTATTTATGGGAGACTCCATTTTGCGAAAGACAACAGGACATTAAGCAAAGGAGAAGACGTTGTTGTTTGTCTTCCGGGGCTAGGATAGAGCATGTGACTGAACGGGTAGAGAACGTATTGGGGCATGGCCAAGGGGGTCTATATTAGTACATGTAGGGACGAACAATGCAGACAGGGATGGAACAACCAGGATAGTAAAGAGATACAGAGAGTTGGTAGAGACACTGAAGAAGACGAGAGTTGAACAGATCATACTCTCAGGAATCTTGCCAGTGATGAGGGGGAAAGGGAACAACATATAGAAATTGCAAGAGGATGGCAATTAACGGACTATTAGACAGATGTGGAAGAAGAAGGAGTTTGGTTTGTAGATTTGTGG
>JAODUO010001690.1:65000-70000 GCA_025642075.2 Ridgeia piscesae | reverse complement strand
GTTCTAGAGGATAGCAATGTTGTGTCGGTTGATGGTACTTATGACAAGATTGACAAAAGGTGTTTCCATGCATTGAGGCGTAGCAAATAGTGTTCAATCGTGGTTTGCCTATAGACCTTTGTAAAATGTATCTGTCCAGATAAAGCAAAACCTCCATAACTCAGGAAGCATTTTACAAGTTCGCTGATAAATCAGTTTGTTTGCACAAAGTATCCCTTTAACGTGTGAAAGACATTCCTTTGTGGTTCGTATATTTGTTTGGTAAAATATCGATATCTGACAACCGTATTGACTACCGATGCAATTTCGAGAAGCTTCTTTCAAAACTTAGTCTTCTGCGCTCACGTTCGACCGTTGACAGCTATTACAATTGCTTAATGGTCATATGACTAACTGCAACATACACGCAGTGTCTACTGTTACCTCGACCGTATGTGACGTAATATTGGTCTCGGTGTAACTCTTTCCGCGCGGGTAACAAATACGGGATCTACACTACCTGAATTATACACTCGCAACCGGCCCATTCCAGACCAGCACAAAAACAAGAGTACAGGAGACGTATGCCAACGATGCACGCGCACCTTTGCTCGGCTGCTCACAAATGGACACGTGTAAACAGCTAATTAGCAACCGGTGTCATGTGACGGTGTCATATTCGACACCGTCGCCGGTATTTCGTTGGCTGTGGCTGTTGTTTCGACGCGTTATTGCAATTACACGAGGCTGCTACTTCCAGAGGCGATGTGTCCACTCGTGTTTACACCGAATCGACCAGTAATGATTTATCTGACCGCCGGGCAAAATGCGAGCGCCCGCGCGAGGTGATAGATACCGTTTTCAACGCGAGATCGGTTACAGATTTCTCTCGGAAAGGAGAGCAGATCTACGGGTGTATTTCACACCAACTATGCGTTATGCGAATGCGTTCTGTCGACAAAGCTGTACTTGTGTGGACGATAAGCAGGACATTCCAAGCTACATATTGGCTATAAGTTGCATACTTATATTCTTGTCACTGATACGCAAGTATCTTTTAACGTTACATATACCAAAAATTCTCTAAAATATATTAAGTGGCAGTTCATGAAAACTATTACTAACTTATTTCATAAAATAGTAACTCTTCGTCCTGAGAGACCAGACAGGATCGCAGCTATTAACTTTCATCGTGTCTATCTGGGGCCATTTAATTAATCTAATTAAGATATTACAAGTCCGATTTAGCTCTCTAAAATCGATTTGTTCCTTAAATGTGATTCTGTGTACTTGAAAACCGTCGGCGCCACGACGCGCTGCGGACACTTGTTACTGGTGCCCTCCGTAAGATGCGGTCGGCAGAAGACGGTAAGGAGTCGTCGTGAGTGGCTATATATACTATCGGACGGTGTCTTCCCGTTATATTTACTTCCCGTTATATATATATATATATATATATATATATATATATATATATATATATATATATATATATATATATATATATATATAGCTGCTTCCCGTTATAGCTACTTTTTATTCCCGTTATAGCTACTTAGGTTTGACAGTTGAACTAGTCCCGTTATAGCTACGTTTTTATTTCCCCATTTTACAATGTAACACGATAAGGGAGCATCAACTATTTCATCCACATCCAGCTGATGTCCTTGGGGATGGACGGCTTTGTTGTGTGTCCCACGGAGGAATTTCCACAACTGATAACTTCTAACAAGTACTTTGTGGATATGCGGCTTGGTGATGATTCATAGATCTCCATGGACATGTGGAATGTCTACACAGAAACTGACAAATGAACAAACAACCATGTTGAGGGATGGAATTCCAATTTCGCGAAAGTGGTGGGGAAACACCATCCCAACATCTTGATTCCAATTCCATGGTTGCTAAACATGATGCTGCCGTCCCACCACCATATAACAAGAATAATTGATGATTTTCATTTCTTTTTGATAAAATATTCAGTACAATTAACGTAGTTGTTTAAAACAATGTTTTGCACAATCGTTTTATGGTATATTTTCCATTTCAAATAACTGACAGTTACATTTATATATTCTTGACTTTTAAAATGTAGAAAATGTAGAAATCGTACAGTAATTTAAAATAGTTAATGCTCCCTCTTGCTGTCCCCTCCTGAATTGTGTAATTAAATAAGTAGCTATAATGCGACTAGTTTGCCTGCCAAACTTAACGAGTAGCTATAACGGAGAAAAATGTAGCATAGCGGGAAGTAGCTATAACGGACCTAGACCTATCGGACGATTAGACCACCCAAGCCTTGCGACAACAGAAGAAAACGTTATGTCATCGTCGAACGGTCTGTAAAAAAATCATGCACTTAGCAGTCGACAGAGTTGAAAATGCGACACATTTTCGTAGGATCCAACTGATGTGGCAACATAAAATTTTGATTTATGTGTGTGATACTGTAGTGTAACGTTGAATATTACGAGCATCGCGGTTATTATGAGAACCCATCTCATAATAACCATCTCATAATAACGTAAATTTAACATTATGTGTTATCTGTGTTTTTCTAATTGAAAATTGATCTACTCATTCAACTTATTGTAATGCCTTTTTACACGTTGTCATTATTAATATAGATATATTGTCTAGCCGCTATTATATTAAACATTTTAGCATTACACTATATTTACCGTCACATTTTACGCGAACTGGAATCTTCGCTACTACAATGTAAGAACAATTGTTTCATATATTTTATGCATGAAAATGTTATTCATGAATTCATATACAATCTTCTGTGTTGTGTACACTTTCTAGATGACATCGTGTAGACGTGTTATTAAGATTAGTGTGCTTTGTAAC
The DNA here is from genome assembly GCA_025642075.2 of Ridgeia piscesae. Classification (NCBI taxonomy): domain Eukaryota; kingdom Metazoa; phylum Annelida; class Polychaeta; order Sabellida; family Siboglinidae; genus Ridgeia; species Ridgeia piscesae. Next base: position 67,168 of record JAODUO010001690.1, on the reverse strand, counting down.
AATGTATAGGAATACCTTTTCCGAATTGTTTATTATAAGTTTTATTTATGTAGCTCAAAATATCATTTGCGTTGACTGATAAAAAGACGGTTCACCAAATATATAAAGAACAGAAACATAAGAAACGGTATCCATGCAATGGACACTTTGAAGCTAGTTGCGGAACCTGCATGCGTGGACTTTGCAGATAACCTCCTGCATCACAATTACCAACAGATGCACGGAAAATCAGAGCTTCTAAACACAGCTCCTCAACATAATGTCAACACAGCTAGGACTTCAACATTCTGAAGCACAATATATATATATATATATATATATATATATATATATATATATATATATATATATATATATATATATATATATATATATATTATCACACATACATATATACAGTGTGTGAAATGTTCGACGATAAGTTTAACATCTTGATAACAAAATGGATACGTAATTTTATAATGCACGCATATAACTATATCATTGTGTGAGTATATAGTACACCGTATTCATACTATATGAACACACGCGTAAGCGTCGGGTGCTGGGGAGACGATCCAGACTAGAGGAAGTCTATGACGGGCCTACCACCCGCGCGGGAGACAACGGGAGAAAGTCCCGGGAAAACAATAAGGCAACTGCCAGATCGTAGATACCTTTTACAGTCGACCTTCGTCGTGTTTTTCCCCGCGTCACCCGCCTTATCGGCCTCGAGCGAAGTCACGCTAACCAATCGAGTCTGAAAGGTATCTGGAATCTACAAATCGGCGAACACGTCTGTCTCGCAACAACTTACACGCTCGTAATAAGCGACACGTTTATGGTTACAAGGCGACAGTGCATCACTGTACGGTAAATACACACTGACACTTTAACTCCAGAAGAGAGCATTGTCCCGCTGTCTCTTACATCACAGTAGATTGTACGGTATAAGAAAGACACGCACTGTACATGCTTAGACCACGTTACGCTGACAAATAGCGCAGTTATATAAGCACAAAGACGTTTCACTCTGCGCCAAAACAAGAAGATTATTTATGTCGGACGTAAGCGTGTGCCCTATTACAACTGAACGTTGTTAACTTAATTAAGTGTTGCGAGTAAAATACCAAGGGAGATACTAAGACAATTATTTACTTTGCTTATTATCCTTACTGATGTTAAGATATTGGATTATGCATGATACAATTTAATAATTTTAGTAAACAAAATAGGTGAAATATTACGTACAATATACATCTTCTAAGGGCCATGTCTGTAACGCCGTTGGCGATCATGGCCCTCCAAACCGCACGGTCGTGTGTAGAATTGTTGCAATTATCACTTATTTCTATGTTTATTTTAATTAAAATCAGCAATCTGGAAACTACATAACTCATACAGACATATATGTTTCGTCTTTTAAGATAATAATAATTAATATAAAAATAAATGATAAATGAGAAATTATTTTGTGAAATTAATGACCCAACTTTCGCCATCTTACCCCATGTATGGGGTAAGATGATGTTCATGGTGGGGCAAGTTATTACAAAACATACGTAAACAAACGCCAGTCCAAACGAAGCCTACAGGACCCAATTTATGTTCGTCACCCCGATCGGGAAAAATAAATGTTGACACGCTATGTTTATTGGCGCTAAACTGATAACAATTAGTACAAGCTTCGTAGACAGAAAGCTTCACCCAAATGTTGCAAGGAGCGAGAAAACTGGACCAATTCCAAAGTCGTGATTGCGCATAACAAGCAGACATGCAACTATTAATATGGGTGCTGAATGTATTTGCTTGTTAGCAGTCTTACAATATTGACTGCGCAACACTCATATCGGCGAATATTGGTTCGAGCTTTATTACTACGATTTTCGTTACTTAAAATTATTTATTTGAGTAATAAGAAGATTATGAACAGCAATAAGAACACACGGTTTCTGTTTAAGTGGCTGGGATAAGTACCTACCTAAGTAAGTAAGAGTAAAGAGTAACCGCGAATGCATTAATAGATAAATGTTTTTTCGTGAGAGATTTTATCGACATCGTTCATAAAAATCATGTGCCAGTCACTAAGTAAGTGCACTAAATAACCCCTAGACTTATTACTGTGCGACACGTCCGAATCAAAGCCGTCTTCCTGTTTGATTTCTTTTTGCGATGCTTCAATGTGTTAT
>JAODUO010001690.1:0-60000 GCA_025642075.2 Ridgeia piscesae | reverse complement strand
ACGTATTCTTGCTGGCACCACTAATAGCATATTTGATTCTTATAATTATAAATATTAGGACTTAGGAGAGCTATTACAAAATACAGACTGTGATGTTACTACACATCACATACAAACTATGACATGTCTTAAACAAATGTTTCTAAAATTGGTATATGGAACAACAACAAAAATGTATATTATTGACTGATCACCAGAGTTTGATTTTATACACCATTCTTACCAGAATACAAAGGGATACCATTTGGATATATATATATATATATATAATATATTATATATTATATATTATATATATATTGGGATTCCTACCAGTCATGTATCTGTGTTCAATTTGGAGCAGGTATTTGCACCGTTCTTGTGACTGATGTTGTAATGACAACTGAAGTGAATATTTATTTGGACTCAGCTAACTCCGACAGTTTGCCTAGGGATCAGCTCTAGGTCTAGTTTTGCATGGAAAACAGCCATGGTTTGCAAGGACAACCTGAGATAATGATCTTGATGTCGTATCATGAAGTTTCATGCCACACACATGTATTACTGCGATGCTAAGTGATGCTAACTCTTGTTTTTCTTTTGCAGCTGCTGAGGTTTTCAAACGATAATTGTAAGTTTCTTAATTCTTGTTTTCGGGTCAATAAAATTTTATTATTTTAAATCTCAGTGTCACCCAAATGCAAATATGTTTGTGGTACTGAAACTCAATGTTGTGATGCTTCTATGATTCACCAACATCACAATACAGTTCAAAGGACTCCAGGGCCTCTAGGCCCTTTTTACATTTTTAATACCAACTCACATAATGTAATTTGGATTTTTTTTAAATCTTAATACAGTGTTTTGGTGGATGTTTTGGTTTGAAAGGTATATTAATCGGCAATACCTAGTTGTATATAAAACATTATATCTCACCAGGTGAGTCAATGATAGCACTTGGAATGCTATAACAAACAGACTTACATGACTCTTACTGGTGTGTCATAGAATAGTCATTGTGTTGTCCTTTTACATGAGGCTTATTACTACATAACATACTACCAAAATATATGTTGAGTGTATCACGAAAAGTGCTAAGATCCCAGTGGCAATGGAATGACGTTGCAAATTAAGTTACAACAAACTCCCCAGGTGGCAGCACTACCAATAAGAAACCACTATGTAATAAATATTGTGTTAAAAGGAAGATGCCTATTCCTGGGTGTTGAAGGTATTCTGCCTACCAAGTTGTGTTTAGTTACTGTAGCAATGCTTGCAATTTGAAAGCTGTGACCATGACATTAGGCTCATACAGTATAAACAGTTTCATAATAAAATAGTGGCAATATCATCGAAGCAGATTGTATTGCTCGCAGTAGTCAGTACCATTTGATATTCAAGCCTGTTCCATTTTTCAGCAGTCAACACAGCAGACTTCCTGTTACAAATTAGCATAATGGCCAGTTCTGGATAGAGGTTAAAATTAAATAACAAGAAAGAAATGTTTACATAACAAAGCTATAAATAAGAATATTTTGGGGGTAAAAGTATGTGTTTCAAATACTATGAATGGATACTGAAGTAATGATGTTGATTGCATTTGCAGCCTACGCATCATTCTGCAGAAACGCCTACTTGTCGGTCATAGTGGCGTTCACGGTGTTATTAGATAAAGCTCCGATGGTCATTTTTGCAAAAGAAGTGTGTGTGTGTGAGTGTTGCTAGTTTACTTATGTCATTGTCAGTAATCTGTTGTGCTTATGATATAACTGACATCCCGCGAATGCCATAGTGAACTGGGTCATATCACTTATATGTCACATTGTTCTGCAGGCCAAATTAACTATCTAAGTCATGTTCTATAATTTGTTTAATTTGGCAGTTAGCCTACAATCTTATTTTTCAATATTAAGCTTATTTTCCTCGACAAGCAATCCAAAAAAAATAAATCACATTTACGAACACATATATTTTAAAACAGTAAATTTCATGAGTCAAAATTACATCTGAAAACATGACTCTTCTAAAGTTTGCTTAAACTTTGGCAATTAATCAGAAACTGCTGATGGCATTTCAACAAATCAAGCACCATTTAAAAGTCTTGCCATTTGTGGGATGCAAATGGTATAAAATATCAAATGTGCTGTGACATAACACCCATTTGGCTGAATGTGTGTATGTATTAGCAAAATACATTAACAAAATTAGCCCCCATATTTGCAGTGAAGCTATCCGGTCAAGGAAGTAACATTTGTACATAGTGCAGCCCTGTATCTTCTAAAATTAGTTAAAATGTTGCATACCGTTTCATGGAAACACCATCCTGTGTTATCTGGAAGTACTGATAGCTGACACTACTATAACTACATTATTAATTCACTTAAAATCTATGTAACATACCAGAATGTGATCATCTCCAATGAAGATTATGTAAAATTGTAACATGATGAAAAATCGACCCTGTAAATATTTATATGCCTTGCCACCCAAACTTATAAAAACATACACACAAACATGCACGCACGCACACGCACGCACGCACACACACACACACACACACACACACACACACACATTAGGACTGACACCCCAATCACTGCACACAGTATGCCTACCTTCTGTATACAGCTGACTACCCTCCTCCACCCACACCACACACAACCACTGCCTCTATCTCCTTCCTCCATCCACACAGCTGTAGATTACCCTGCCTGTGTGCAGGTGTAACATCTCTGACACCCTTTCCTCTCTGTTTCAGTGTTTCTGATAATTGGATTCACACAGATAACTTACGGCACAGTTGGCTTCATGTACGCGACAGTCTACCTGAGGCAACAGATGCTCATGTCTCGCATGACGGCGCTTGCAATCTGTTCCATGGCACTCGTCCACTTCCTGCTCTGGATCGCTGCCGTCATAATCTTTCTCAGTGATGGTGGTACCGACGACAACACCTACGATTATCAGGACTTGGATACTACCGATAATGCCCAGGTATTAAAATGGAAAAAGGAATAAAGTCACAGGTGCCATTGACTGTTGTCATCGTAGAAATGTGGAATTACCAGGAAATTGTGCCATTTCTGCAGATGGCATACCAACATTTCTAAATGGAAATTTTAGGCATGAAGATCATTCTCTCGTGGGCCAGTCTTCCAGAGGAGCTTCACAAGGAAACTAACTAAACATGAACTACGAATTGCTCAGGTTTAGTTTTAACATGCATATAGCACTGTAGCAAAGGTTCAGTCTTTTTACTTGACTACAGTTGATTAACTGTAAAATGTATATATATATATGTATGAATCAACACAATAATGGTGTACAGTTAAGGGAGTGTGCCTGCTAGTGTTTTATTCTACTATAATATTACGCTGTATAAGTTAAATATAGTGTATCGTATGAGATGTGCAATCGTATGAACACGTGTTGACATTTCCCCCATGGTAGGTGTTATGGCAGTTCACAAAGACCGGCCTCAGCATTAACCTTCGCTATTCGGAAATTCTGATGACTTTGCAGCGATATGAGTGACAGTGCAGCGACTATTATAAATATTGAATGGTTAAATTCTAAAGTTGGTTCTGCTTCATTATATAAAACATTTGGGGATTCAGTCCTGTGTAATAGATCTAAGTGCACACACAAAAATATATTAAAACAGGGAGCACATTCCCTTTAACAGTATAGTACAATACAGTATAGTATTATATTATCCAGTCCATTATTTAGCTGAGGTAACATTCATGTTGCTCAAATATGGCACGTGTTCTTGTTATTTACTTCACATACCATTACAGAAGTGTTGCTTCTTTATGATATGTCATCATTTGTCTGAAGGCATGCATGTCGATTGTACATAGCACTAAACATATTACACCCACGTGGTCTTTGAAGCACTCCTGCTGCAGCAGTTTGTAGGCACTCTGTGATATCTGCACAAACAACTGAGACCTGATGCTAATGTTGACAGTTCTGTTTGAATGTCGGCATAAATTAATTAAATGTTACCTTTATGTACGTGTGTTACATTGAAAAAAGCATTACTGAAACATGATTCTTAACATGTTTGCGCAAAGAGATGGAATTTTATTTTACAATTTATGTAATGTTTGCATTTATTTTATACTAACCCTGTCGGTGTTGATTGTTTTACTTGTAAATACATTGAACATAGTTAATGTTATTTGTGTATTTTAGTTACATTTTCCTGTACTACGATAACTATTCTTGGTAAAAATGTAAAAGTAAAGTTTTTGTTCTTCAAAATGTACACAGGAAACCAGTACTGTGTTGGTAAACTGATGTGTAATTCAATTAATTTGGTGACTAAATGACAACACTGACAAATTCATACACAATTTTTTCCCTTTCAGCCCACTTGTTCCTCTTTAATATAACATTGTTAAAACAGTAGGTGTGTTTTTAATGTTTGAAACAGAATGCTTTTTAGTTGATAAATTAATATGTTTGATTAACTTTTGATATAATTGTTTGTTTGAGAATGATCATTAGTGCATTAATTACTACTGGTGTATGTGAATGACCTGTAATTATTTAATAGGATACATTATATAAGTTATGCATGCTAATTAAAATTTGTTATGGTATACGTACAATTGTTTTTGTTTGTAATGAATTACAGCAATAAAACTTTAATTTTTCATCATTTGTGGTTTTTTTTTTCAGTTTCTCGTAAATGAATGAATAAATCACCTAGCATTCTACTGACGAGGCATTTGTTTGAGCCATTATCAGAAGCCAGGGGGTGGTACTCTATATGATGCAAAACGTAGTGTTTATGATAAAGGGTGACTCCAAGGAATCAAAATTATTTACACGTTCAACCATTCTCTCCAGGACCTGAGCATTGTTGTGTATTTGAATAGTTACTTTGTCTTTCTGCACATTTAAGGGCGAGAATCCACACAACAGTATATTACTCTTAGTAGGGTACGGTAATATGCTCAGTGTAATTAGATGTTAGCTTCCAGGGTATATTGAAACTGGTCCATAGACCAATGTCCACCTGTAAATGGCAGTGCCCTGTGGTCTATCAATAGAAGCTCTTACTCTCAAGCTTGAGTGGTCTAATCCGATTCCGTCTTTGTTATAATTATGTATGGAATCGGAGTAGATGACTTGAGCTCCCAAAATACCAATACGGTGTAGTATATTGTATTCATATTTGTGTGACTTGGCTGGTGCATTCAGGCAGAGGGGATTTTTACCTTTTCCATACCAAGGCCAGGCCTGGCTGTAGAGGTCACAGCATAATTAGTCTTCCTGTAATAATGAAATAGGGCCTACCAAGAAAATGGTGATATTTGGCTTTTTGTGAGAAATGGATGTAATAGGCATGCTAGTAGTTTGTTTGCGAGAATGTATTGACAGTGACATCATGCCTGACATGTACTTGGAAGAGTGTAGTTGACGTAGTGATTATTTTAGGCTGAAGGTCCAACAGCCTTATGGCATCACTCTATATGGGGTGTGCATCATCTGTCATGCGTCATTAGTTCTCATATCTCGGAAACTTTTGAAGATGTTTTTTCTTCAAATTTTGCATAGACGTTTCTTAGGCTACTGTCACTAAAAAGCACAAGAAATTCAAATTACAACTAATTTTAGAGCCTATGGTCCTCCATGCCTAAACATAGGTAAATTTAAAGTTTTCTTATTTTTTCAAAACCTGTTTTATAACTTTTCCTCTAATTTTGCATAGACATATCTTATGATATTTTCATTGTACAAAAAAATTGTAGTTGACTATAAAAGCATCTCAGGGCTTCCTAAAAAAGCATTTTTTTTACATTTTGCCTATTACTGTAAGGACTTGTAGCTGCTCTAAGAAAACTAGTGGCCACTCTCTGTTGTTCACTGGCTAGAGGCTGGCCTTTCCTCACAAGCTGGGGTCGTGTGGCTGCGTTACTGTACCCCTGGCTAATCGTCTCCGAAAACCTCACGAGTGACCTGTAAAATTGTAGCAATTGACTTCGCCAGTCAGTCATGGGACCAGCACAAATACCCACCCCAATGTTAACATTGCATGTAACATGAGCAGCATGTGGCTGAAATCACCCACAAATGTATTACATGACCAGAGGCTGACCACACTCTTTGTGGGCGATTTAATTGCCGGACTTTAAAAGGAGTTTTTGAAATGGATGTACGAGACATAATGAGCCACAACAACACCTGGTGTACGAGAATGGGCTGGCCCACCCCATCAGTGAAGCTGGACATTCCCTGTCGTCTTTTGTTGCCTGGGTTTTTGGGTGTTCTCTGGCATCAGTGTCAGGGGTACGCCAATAACTCAGTGTATCACTGTTAAACTGGATAGTTGCCTGTCTGAAAGTTTAAGCCACATCTTCAAAACTTGATTTTATATAAATGCAAGTTGTGTTTATGTTTTTGTTTGTGTAACTATCTTTAAAATTATGTGACTTGTGTTTACTGGCTAAAGGTAATATGTTGTCACATGTAGGTGACAAACATAGAAAATTTGTATTATGGACAATTATAGAATGCGATATATTACACTTTAATGATATTGTCTGCTGCATTCACACAATTTGGATGTGTTTCTTGTCATATCACATACATAAACAGAGAAAACATCAACTAAATTGAGACTAAGCAGTGACTATGATTCACCAAAATACAATTCATTCATAATTATGTACTCACAATACATATTATAGTCCAAGACTGCAGAACCACGTGACCAATTTTTATGCAGTGCTTCTTGCTAACCATCCACGTACAAGTGCCTGCCAAATGCATGTAAAACACCTAATATCAATCTTGTCAAAAGTACCTTCAACCTAACCCTAACCTAAACCCAAACACTAGACAATAGGAAGGCTGGCACTGGTAACAATGCTGTAGGCCTATGCCATAGCCTATGGTTATCTATGGCCTATCACCAACTTGATGCCTTCGCGGTCACTGCTGCATATGACGGGTATCCCATATGACAACCGGCAGAGTTGGGACAGAACGGGTTGAATATTTTAAAAAGGAAATTTCAAAAAAAATAAAAATCCCTCAACCGCACAGCCTGTTGAGCGTTTGTTATTTGTGTGTTCATATTAGAGAATTGCCAATAGTTGTCTAGTGTAATTTCCGTTAATATTGTGGTACATAAGAAGATCGCCCTTAATATCGACCACGTCACTTCCATTCCGGAAGCTCAACTGAACCATGAACTTTGTTTCTGGTTTCGCTTTAACATTTCGGACTGTGCGAGTTATAACCACTGTAATTTTACGAACAGCTGATACATGAGCTGGATAAAATATATACGGGATTTTATTGTAGGTTGTTATTCGGTCTTGAGGCGTTTCGGTGGCAGTGTCTACGGACGGGTCTTGGCGCCGACAGACGACATGGCAGGCGAATGACAGGGAAATATGGTCGCGGATACAGTAGTGGGCAAGACAGTCGTTACAGGCATCACTCGGACGACAATCTAAGTCCAAATAAACGACAGACTACAGAAGCAATTAGAAATGAAAAAGGTGAAAATTCCAATCATGCCTTTGGCTTTGGTCAAGTATTCAGGCCGTGTAACTATGAATCATGTATCGTTATAAAAGTTAGCTTATGCCAAGAAGTTATGGCATGGAAAACCACATAATAATCATGTGCTTTTAAGAAAGCTTTTATCCAGGCAGTTATATTTGAAAAAAAAATCAAGTGAGAAGCGGTTATATTGAGTAAAGGTGTCTTATGGGGATGTGACTGTGGGCGTGGCTATTTATGACTTGTAGATTGGTGGAAACCACTGGTGTATCCAGGAATTTCTAAAATCTGCAAAATGGCTGTCGCTGGCTATGTATGACTGCCATCATTTGGTAGCTCCATCATTTGGGAGCTCCATCATTTGGGAGCTCCATGCCCCACCCCCATAAATATGTAAGTGTTGGCAATTTTTTTAGAAAGTTGCCGATTACCATTCCAGATACATTCCACCATCGACCGTCATTGTTCCATTTCTTTATTTCTAACATGGATGCCTCACATATCCACATGTGACCTACATATATCCAGACATCTACTGATCTAGGGCACACTGAGTGAGGGAGCGCCAGACTGTGTATCAAGCTTGAAATCTTTGAATCAACCAATTCCTTTCAAAAAAAATCATCCTAGTTTGTCTCAAAATCTATATGGTAGTATACTTACAATAATATGTTTACTCATACCGAAAATAAACTATATGAGTTACTGTGTAAACAAAACAGTACGCAATTAGTGCAGCTCATCAATAGATAAAATGGAAGTGCTACATGCATGATTGGTTACATAACAGTTCTTTTACAAAGTGATTAAACTTCATTCTACACAAAGTCATGGCATCAAGTTTGATTTTGGACATGATATGGTTAACACTTTTAGATATACATGACCCACTACCTTGAAGGGCCAGATGGAAGAGCATTTTCAAACTGGAGTTATTTCATGGGCTATCCGTAATGTGTATTAAAAGTACACAGTTTGCATATATTAGAATGTGCATGTTTCTTCTGTTGCAAACGTAATCTCTGGTTTACAGAAAGATTTGAAAAGATGCCGGTGGATGAGAAACGAAATTACTACAAATGTGGACCAGACTACGTGACACTGGACAGGATTGAAACCATCCCTGTATACTTTCAGGACCACAAAAAGCCACTTCTTAAAAAAGGTAACGCAGAGGCAACTCAGCTATTGGTCTGCCACTGTGTTAAAAATTACCATAGAAAATATAGCTAAATCCCAACATTTTGTTTGGTCAAATGTAAAATGTTTACATTTTCACATCAAGGTGATATTAACATAATTTGTATAGACATGCAGTATTATTTTTGCTCACACTGTTGTCCTGCAGTGCTTTCATATTTTTATTTTGTCAAAGCTAATTACTCAAGCTTGTTTTTGGGTGACAGGCACAAAACCGAAGTTTGATGTTGACGCGAAGCTGAATGAGAAGATATCTCTGTGGATAGGAGACATCACGACTCTAGAGATAGACGTCATTGTGAATGCTGCTAACTCATCCCTGCTTGGAGGAGGCGGTGGTATGTTCTCCTACATATGGAAATTCTCATTCTGCATCAAATATCACCAAAATAGAATTAGGAGTACACCCCGTATTTACAATTAAAGGAAATAAAAACAAGGCATTAGCTAAAATCCACTTTCCATGTGTACACAAAGTCTAACAACTTCTGTCTAATTGCTTTCATTTCTGCCTTTCAATGTATTCAGTCAGTTCAATACAACGTTACCTTTTGGGTCGTAATGAGCATTGGGCTAAGTAATTAAGTGAAATTCTGATATAATGCAGACACTAGTCATCACAGAAGAACAGACAATTATCTTATTGTTCCACATGAATTCAATTTGGTTGAAAAATTAAGCCGAACCAAGGCAATTTCACCATCACCATAGTTGCTTTTCAGCCCGTTTTCGGATTAATTGCATTGACTGCAGCTCACAGGGGTATGATTTACGCCAGTACATATACATAGCAATTAAACAAATATTGTAGTCATCTTTCAGAAAAAAAATTGTATGGTCCTCAATATCACTATAATATCGATAGATGCACTTAAAGCCTTAGGGCGGGAATGTAATATTAACCCATTAGCACCTAAGTCGGGCATTGACGGTCACCCCGAATCTCCTCAGGTCAGCCATAGCTGGTCAGCAAATACAGCACAGCATTTGAATTCGCTTTACGTGGTTGCATCTAGTGATTAAGAGATGCAATAAATGCGACACCTATCTAGATATATAACAATAAATTGTGGCTATTTTGGACACTTCCGTTTTCAATAATATTTATCGTGTTTTCGAAATTTAACAGCAATAGTTTTTGGACACTTTAAAAAATATCCTCCATCCAGGAGGTTGGCACGTGTACAGCTAAAATGTGTAACATATTATAACAAATGATATACCAGTGTGTAGATAATTTAATGTTCTTTTAAATAAACCCAACTTGTAGCAGTAAAAAGCCAAGCATAAAAAAGTTACACCTCAACAAAGTATTTGTTTTACAAACAATTTCAAAATGTCTTAGTGTCAATCAAGAAATGGTCAACATATTTTAAAGTTGCAACAGTTTTGACACCACTGTGTAGGTACTTTTATTATCTACAACATGCAATTGCGAGAATTTAATAATCAAGGCGATAGAGCAAAGAAAATGGCACAAGCAATATTTTTAAACATCTAGGTCAAATATTTGAGGAGGCACAGGCTTCACGTTAAAATCGACCAATAAATCTTGAGGTTTTACAACATAATTTCAAGTCATTTTATAGTGATGGGTAATTGATTCTAGATTTATAGGTGCATACTGTGCAACTAAAGAGATACTATGTTTGTAATATTAAACTTAGTTTTAGAAACAAAAAGTTGGTGAGAAACATGATATGAGGAGATCCTGGACACATGAAGCATTGAATACTACAAAATTACGATAATATTTATTTTCTAATATACAATCTGTAATACAGTTGTCTAATTCTGCTACTACTGGTGATAGTATAAATAATGTTGTCGGTGTATGCATGACAGTGTGTTTGAGTTATGTAATAGGGTGAACATGACCTTTTAAAATTGACAACTTTTCAACAAAAACCACGATTCATGAATTGCTAAGCTAGCAGAAACAAATGGATTAACACGGACAATAAAATGTATCTGAGCATTATTCCTACCTTCCCAAAGGCCTGGAGTTTTCTACAGAATTCATGAAACTGCATTGGCATTTGGCAGGAAACAAATATATGTTTCAGTTTAACAAAAACATTTGTGCATATACAGATATGTGTCATTCTTTCAGTTGATGGCTGTATCCACAGGGCAGCAGGTTCACAGCTGAAGAAAGAGTGTGCATTGCTTCACGGCTGTGATACTGGAGACTGCAAAATCACCTGTGGTTAGTGCATTGTCGCCTCTCATACAGTGGTCTGTTGTTAGTGTTTGTGATATTACTATGGCACAGCATAATTCATAACAGTTCTGCTGCAAAGTGGCTGTATTCATAATGTAGAGTGCGACAAGACGGCATCTGTATTCTAAATACGAATATGTTTTGTGAATATTTTGTGGTAATATTAGTTTATAAGCACAAGAAGTAAATTTTCTCTTTGCATCATCGGCATAATTTTTGAAACATAATACAGACAATGCGTATATTTGGTAGTTAACAAAGATCTGTTGTATTTGTTTACAGGATATATGCTGCCTGCAAAATGTGAGTAGATATAAAAGGAAATACGTTTTTAAAAACAAAATAAATATCAATTATGTTAAAATAATGTTGTTTTGTGTGCAATTTTCTTGTCACAAATACCTCACCACAACATATGCATTTGTCATATTTTGTTACAAATTACCATAAACTGTTCAATTTCATGACGTGTGATAAGTTGATAGAATTATAATAATTTTTTCAACTATTTGATGATGATATGGTTTTTGATATGGTTTTTGATATGGTTTTTGGTATGGTTTTTGATGGTTTGCTTCCAGGAATGTAATAGGGATGCTTTTGTTTTGTTCTTTTTGTTATTTGCACATGCAGCATATCTTTGTCTGCCCAAACAGAGGATAAATGTGACTACTGCTGGACAGTACTGTCTGTCAGAAACTTTATTGCACGAATTAAAATAAGATGATATAAGAATGAGTGGCGCCAGCTAGTGTCATGGTTAGCATCATTTCTTTCATTCTACACGTTAGTGTCATCAGCCAGTGAATATTATTGGTGTCATGTTGATATCACTGATCTGTCCAAATTTCACTGATATCTGACACACATCTGCCACTGTTGTGTACACACATCTGCCACTGTTGTGTACACACATGCCACTGTTGTGTACACACATCTGCCACTGTTGTGTACACACACCTGACACTATAGTGTACACACATCTGCCACTGTTGTGTACACACACCTGACACTGTTGTGTACACACATCTGCCACTGTTGTGTACACACATCTGCCACTATTGTATACACACATCTGCCACTGTTGTGTACACACACCTGACACTGTTGTGTACACACATCTCCCACTATTGTGTACACACATCTGCCACTGTTGTGTACACACATGCCACTATTGTGTATACACATGCCACTGTTGTGTACACACATATGCCACTGTTGTGTACACACATCTGCCACTGTTGTGTACTGGTTGTAATTGTCTGTCACAGATGTCCTTCACACTGTTGTGTACACACATCTGCCACTGTTGTGTACACACATATGCCACTATTGTGTATACACATGCCACTGTTGTGTACACACATATGCCACTGTTGTGTACACACATCTGCCACTGTTGTGTACTGGTTGTAATCGTCTGTCACAGATGTCCTTCACACTGTTGGTCCGATTGGACGAAACCAGAAGATGTTGGAGAGCTGCTACAGGAGATGTCTGGACGAGATGAAGGAGACTGGCCTTCGCACAATTGTTAGTCTCTTCTATAGCCTTGGAGCAGGTTTTAAACCCAGATACGCGGCCCTTTATAAATGTTTCCAAATAATACTTTGAATATGAATGATCTGTTGTATACAATCTGTCATATGTAAATATTTGTATCTGGTCTTATGATGTAAGAGTTGAATGTGTTAAGATAGTTCTAAAGATTGTTGAGTTTATAGTATATTCATGCAGTGATAAATAGCAGGGCAAATTGTAGAATGCCAGGATTGTTGGGAAATTATAGGGAATTTTTGTTATTGATTATCCTGTTAATAAAACATGTCAAGTAAAAATTGAAGGTATATTCTAATCGGTGCTGTATTTGGTCTTTAGAAAGACTGAGTACACTTTACCCACTGGCAAACCTGTTCTTTCTAATAATGTCTTAGTGTCTGGGAAGTATTCAGACATGTAGTAATTGGGCACAGTTTCAGCACTGTGTAGCTTCATAGTAACTGTGTGTTCTTCTGTTGTTTAAACATATTATTTTTATTTGTTTTTGCACATCTCATTTACACCAATGCTTGAATATTTCAGGCATTCCCATGTATTTCAACAGGGATTTACGGTGAGCTTCTTAAAATGTGTCACAACTGTTATTGTTATGACAGTATTTACTTTTTAAATCTAACCAACAGATCACTATAAAGATGGAACAAATAGTTATAATTGATGTACACATCTATAAGAATTTCTTTAATAATAATATTAAAACTTTATTTTAACACCTTCAAATCCAGGATGACTGTCCCGTTCACGAGTGTATACATACGTGTAAATAGCGTAACGTTACGATGATAAATCTATGTACAATGATTAAATAATTATGATAGTAAAAATTATAAATAGTAGTGATACAATATATAAATATAAAATATATACTATGTATAAATTATGTATATATTTTCATATAATTTTTTTAAACGGGATATGTATAATAATTGTGTATGCCAGCATTACAAAGTGTGACACCAGAGAAAGGGGTCTCAAAAGTGTCCTCCGATGACGTGGCATATTTTATGGATGCTCCCTAACCAACCACTCTGGACATCAGCAGAAACAAACACCATATGAACATTTTAGTTGTCGTTTACAACTCCTATAAATATTGAGATCGTTTTGCAGGTTATCCAAATGAGGACGCCTGCCAAGTCGCACTGCGCACAGTACGGACCTGGCTTGAGGTGGAGGGTAATGTCAGTCAGGTATGTGGGACCTTCCAGCTAGAGTCAATGGTGTGACACATTTGTTGTGTAATAGTCCAGGTGGACTCATTCTGCTGGCTGTGTGGCAGTGCCATGCAGTGATTGCTAGCAGAAAGCTTGTAATGTACACAGTGTGCTAGTTTTGTTACACTTTTAAAGATGAAAAGGTTTTGAATGTAATGTAGAGCAATGTGTTCCACATTTTTATTTTGGTAGATAAATCAAATACAACACACTGCTATTAGGCTGGTACAATGCTAAATTAAATTTAGATAAATGGCAAATTCCTGCAGAAGTCATGAGATAATGTTCCAACTGTACTAATAAGTGTTCAGTGGCATGAATCATTATTTGAATGCTATTTCGAAATCAACCAATTTGTGCTTTCTGGTGCTATGCTGTGATTTTTATTTAACTTTTTTCTAAATAAGCATTAAAGATGTATTGTGTATTCTTACCTCAACTGAATATTGACTAACTTTTTATTTTTTATTTATTATCATAGTTGTTATATATATTTCATTGTTCATACGTCTAATTTATTTTGTGCCTTGGTGAATGCTTTCTGAGAAACGCATCTGTTGAAATTGTAAAACTGAGCACATTTCTAGCAATACATACCAGTGTACCTTTTTTCAGATTCTTCACAAGTATTATTATGTTGTGAATAAAGTGTGCAGATGTCCAGTAGAATCCTTAGACTGTTGGTGCACTCAGTCCTCGCTCAGATAGCGGCCGTCTTTCTGATGCAGGTGGACCGAATCATCTTCTGTCTCTTCCTCCCACAAGACATCGACCTCTATAATAAATATGTGAAGACGTACTTCCCACTAGAGAGTACCCAGGCAGATGGTGAGTGGCATGGGGTTATTTGAACCTATTTAAGATATGTAGCTTGTTATTACTATTTTTAAATATTAAAAATTATAAAGTCTGTAAAGTCTAATTTGTTGTCGCAGGACCATGTGTGTGTGTGTGTGGACGATTTGGTGACTCGCTCTCGGTGAATTCTGATGTTGCAGGTGACTCGGAGGTAGAGCACGATGCAGAACATCGCAAATCCGGGGATCCTGGTCTGTCAAAGCAACATGACAGATCTGTTGATAAACGTAAAAGAGAAGAGAAGACAACGACAGGTGTCGAAAGACGTGCAGAAGGCTGTAAGTCTAGTGGCAATGACAGTTCTGCTGCAGGAAACACGTCCGTTAAAGCTGGCGAGGATGCAAAACAGGGCAGGTGTACTGCAAAGAAAAAGCCTCCATGTCGCCTTTCATAGGTGCCCAGCTATTCTGACGTGTTGAGCCTTGCATACACTTGTTAGTTTAAGTTTATGGTTGATTTTAATACCTGCTTACACTTGTTATTTAAAGTTTATGGTCGGTTTTGATATCTGCTTACACTTGTTATTTAAAGTTTATGGTCGGTTTTGATACCTGCTTACACTTGTTAGTTTAAGTTTATGGTTGGTTTTGATACCTGCTTACACTTGTTATTTAAAGTTTATGGTTGGTTTTGATACCTGCTTACACTTGTTATTTAAAGTTTATGGTTGGTTTTGATACCTGCTTACACTTGTTATTTAAAGTTTATGGTTGGTTTTGATACCTGCTTACACTTGTTCGTTTAAGTTTGTGGTCGGTTTTGATTTGATACCTTCTTGCACTTGTTATTTAAAGTTTGTGGTCAGTTTTGATACCTGCTTTCACTTGTTATTTAATGTGCATGGTCGGTTTTGATATCTACTTACCCTTGTTATTTGAAGTTTATGGTCGGTTTTGATACCTGCTTACACTTGTTATTTAAAGTTTATGGAATGGTTCTGTGATACACTCGTTAAACTGAGGATCAAAATAGGGTGGTGTACTGAATAGAAAAGCCTCCTTCGCCTTTTAGGTGCCCAGTTTATTTGAGTGTTGAGCCTTTGCATACACTTGTTATTTAAGTTTATGGTTGGTTTTGATACCTGCTTACACTTGTTATTTAAAGTTTATGGTTGGTTTTGATACCTGCTTACACTTGTTATTTAAAGTTTATGGTTGGTTTTGATACCTGCTTACACTTGTTATTTAAAGTTTATGGTCGGTTTTGTTTTATCCTTCTTGCACTTGTTATTTAAAGTTTGTGGTTGGTTTTGATACCTGCTTACACTTGTTAGTTAAGGTTTATGGTTGGTTTTGATACCTGCTTACACTTGTTAGTTTAAGTTTATGGTTGATTTTGATACCTGCTTACACTTGTTATTTTAATTTATGGTTGGTTTTGATACCTGCTTACACTTGTTATTTAAAATTTATGGTTGGTTTTGATACCTGCTTACACTTGTTAGTTTAAGTTTATGGTCGGTTTTGATTTGATACCTGCTTACACTTGTTATTTAAAGTTTGTGGTCAGTTTTGATACCTGCTTACACTTGTTATTTAAAGTTTATGGTTGGTTTTGATACCTGCTTACACTTGTTATTTGAAGTTTATGGTCGGTTTTGATACCTGCTTACATTTGTTATTTAAAGTTTATGGTTGGTTTTGATACCTGCTTACACTTGTTATTTGAAGTTTATGGTTGGTTTTGATACCTGCTTACACTTGTTAGTTTAAGTTTATAGTTGGTTTTGATACCTGCTTACACTTGTTATTTAAGTTTATAGTTGGTTTTGATACCTGCTTACACTTGTTAGTTTAAGTTTATAGTTGGTTTTGATACCTCAGCATTGCTTAACATCTTCTTTCATGGAAGCAGATTTATTAAATAAAATTAAACGTTTGTATTTTTGTAATAATGAATGATGATTTTTGTTGCATAGATTTTATTAGTTTTAATTTGAAAATAATTGTTTTGAGCATACAAATTGAAATGAATTGTGAGTAATGAAAATCATGTGAATTGAGACAGTTTGTGAAACAAATCTCTCGTAGACAACAACAAATGTTGCCTTGTGCTGACGGAGTGGTGACCAGCCCTGAGTGAACTCTCATGTTGCAGGTGAGTCAATGGCAGAAAAAAAAGGACATCGCAAATCTGTGGAACCTGGCACATCTGAGGAACACCACAGATCCATGGAGAAGCGTGAAGGAGGAGACAAGACATTGGCAGACATTGACAGACGTGCTGAAGACAGTATGTCTATAGAAGATGACGGTCCTGCTGCAGGAGCCACGTCCGTTAAAGCTGGCAACGACGCAGAAGTGGGCAGGTCAGCGCAAGTTGAGAAGTCGCCAAAAGGTGGCGATTCTACGAAAGTTGGCAACTCTAAGAAAGACAGCAAACCTACAGGAGGTGACAAATGTCCAAAAGAGGAGAAATCTAAGAAAGATACCAAATCAACAGAAAAGGGCAAATCTAAGAAAGACGGCAAGTCTGGAGAAGTGAAATCTTCAGGAGACAGCAAACTCGCAGAAGATGGCAAAACTATGAAAGGTGGTAACTCAAAGAAAGGCAGCTTATCTACAGGTGATGACAAATTGGCAAACAGTGGCAAAGTTAAGAAAACCACCAAACCCGGTTTGGCAGAAGAAGGCAAAACTGGGAAAGATGTGGATGAGGACAAATCTGCAGCAGCTCGACAGAACTGGAGTAGGTGAAGACCGCCATGGACGTCGATGCGTCAACAGGACCAAAGAAGACCGCCATGGACGTCGATGTGTCAGAAGGACCAATGAAGACCGCTAAGGACGTTGATGTGTCAACAGGACCAAAGAAGACCGCTAAGGACGTTGATGTGTCAACAGGACCAAAGAATTCTACTGAAGACGAGGATTCACAGAAGATGAGAATGGAAGAAATTGGACGTGACGCGGGTGAAGAGGAGGCAATGGAATGCTCTCAAGAATGTGGCACTGCAAAGAAGGATACGTTGGCTACGGAGGAGAGTGGTAGGAATCCTGCTGCATTCACCAAGTGATATGGCATGATTTTGTTGAGCAATGTGCTTTGAAAACAAATTGGATTAAATAATAACATGCTGCACTTGCTTTGTAGCGACGGTATGTCACATAGGTGTGGTGTGAAACGTTATAGAACCGTTAAGTTTATTTATTTAGCCGGATAATGTATATTAAAACATACTTAAAGTATGAACCGGAGATTGTGCATGCGGAATGCAATGTTTTGTTGAAGTTGTGTTGTTGAATACACTATTTTGTGATGATTACAAACACAATGTTTGAAAGTGCATTATGAATGCACAAACACATGCTACTGAACAAACTGTGACATGGAGGGTGCAGAAATGTAGTTGCACTTCTCTTTTACAAGGACAGCTTATATTTCAACACAAGGATCACATGCAATGTCGTGAATATTATCAGTTTTCACTGTAGTAGAGGAAACATCACTCTGCACTGAACGGAAATTTTGACATTATTTTTATGAATTCGTGTCTTTGAACTTGGATGTCTAAATACTAACAGACTTGTTTTACATAAATACAGTATGCTGCTAGATTTGCATCTGTTTTTTATTATTTCACAATGATGTTTGCACACATTACATTTGAACAGTTTCCATGCAACTGAAAGAAAGTAGACATCTAATATTGTTGCTGTTAATTATTTAGATTGTTTATGGGAACATAAAGCAAAATAAACAGTTGATTTTTTCAAACTGTTGTAGTGCTTATTGTTTTATTAATCAGCTGGTGCAGGATTTGTAAATGCTAATTATTTTTTCTTATTAGTAGTGCTTTTTCTAATGTCCATTTTTGTATTACTGTAAGACTAATTATGCCATTTAAGTGTGTTAAGTGATGTCTCAACTTGTGTGTCAGTTTCTTATATTTAGAATCCTTGTTTAACAATAATATCCACATAGATAATAATATATGATAGAATCAGAAAAGATTGATAGAGTATCTGTTTTAAATAAAATAACATGTCTTACAGTTACATTACTTAAACTTGATTAATTAATTATTCTTACAGGTATTTTTCTGGCTTGTATTAGGCATTCCTGCTTCTTGTGCCAGCTGTGTCTTGAGCATTGCTTTGAGACAGTGCGCATCATTAATTATGATGAGACGACAATAATTTAAAAAAACGAGGAGGCATCAGTTCTTTATAGATGTAGATTACGATTAAAGCTGTCGGTATTTCTACTTTTATTACCACGATAATTATGTCTTTATTGTGAAATTGGCTATCAGTTTACCAGAAGACGGCACCACCAGTCGTCACACTGAATTTTCCTTTCCTAACCATTCGCCAGGTGGCAGAACGCACCTGTACGTTCCCGGATGTCATTAGGACGCACAACGAAAGCCCGGATTTAAATATGGCGAGAAATAAGGTGTTCGGAAGTAGTTGTATTTGAAGGTATTTTGTTGGATTTTCAGTGGACCTGTACATCTAAAACGTATGTATACACATTATTTGATCTATTAGGCAGAATGTATACACACATATTTCGTAACTTTGCCGAGTAATGGTTTTGAAATGATGCTCACCTGGCGACCGTCCGGCTTGGCTTCGTTAACTCGGATGAGATTGAGTTTGTTTGCCAACTTCGAATCTCGACTTTGTTTTAATGTGTGGGTACTTTATCAAGACAGTCGCTACCCAAAACATGTTTCCGTAAAGCTAATGTGTGCACTGTCATCGGCCATTTGACAATATTTAGATGTTTTAAAAACTTATGGACTTTTCTAATTGAGTGATATTTGGTTAGTTTGCTTCACAGCTTGGGTCTTGGCTTGTGGCTTGTCCTAGGTGAGCAAAAGTAGGTCAGATGAGGGCGTGTTGATTGAACGTTGTTTCATTTAACGACTCTGCAGGGTATTATTATCTGCTGTTTAGCACTAACCAGTTACACAAACAACTTCTCTGACTACACTCTTGATTTCTGAGAAAGATAGTAATCTTAATTGCTCATGTCATTCATTAGTTATTCATTCACCACATCTTTTAAAGTCAAATACATTCATGATTAAAGGCAATTATCATCGTTAGTACTTCCTCTACTCACATAACCAGTGAACATAATTTTTTTTGTATAGGTCTACATCATATGCAGAAGGCATATCAGTAAGAAGAAAAAGACCACGATCTTACTCATTAACATAATTTATTTCTGTGGTTAAATGCAAAGTGTACCATGCCAGTTTAGTAAACCATTATGAATGGCAGATATTTTTAATGTTCCTATCGAGCCTTCTCTAAGTCAGCGTTGTTCAATCCATATGGGACTGTGAGCACCCTGAAAATATCTCTGTTAAGTACCACTGTATCTATCCTTTTATTTGGCACTATGCTTCACCCTTTTTCTCAACAGTATCCACCAAGTGTAGTAACATTAGAATGTTATTCTTTCCCTGCATGTGCACCTACCACCCACTGGTACCAAGGCATGGCAACTGTCTCAAGTCAGTTTCTTGTTGAATGAGCAGCTGTGATCTGTCTTTCATTCACATGCCATGTTGTCTTTGGGTTTTCTAGATGAATTAAAATGTTCAGATATTTTAATATAAAAAACACAGCTTAGTATTTGGGAAAATGTTAGTAATTTCATAATGCCCAAAAAAAATTTTGCATTGCTAGAAAAAAGTTAAATTCATTCACTGTGATCTTCTGACACGCTGAGGGTACCACAGAGATGTGATGCTGTGCTGTAATCAGATGGAATTCAAAGCATAATACGCTGGTCCCAGCCAGTAACTCGGTTCATTTCCTAGAGCCATGTGTTTGAACGTTCTGCTCTAAATGTTGATCCATTGTAATTTACTAGTATATATACTGTTATCAGTGCATACATTGGATATGCACATAGGTGTTAAAAGTAAGCTGTGCACAATTTCATTTATCTGGCAGTAAATGGAGCTTCCTGATTGAAACCTTCTCTGTCGTGAATCTGAAAAGTGCCTGCTGTAAAATTAACTATATAATACGTAACTCTTCTTTGAATTGTCAGTTCACTAACCTTGTGTATTACATCTATCACAGCTAGTTGTTGATCACAGCACAAACAGGCTGGTGTACACAACCTATTAATCACTTTAGTTTAGGCAGTCAGTTGGTCAGTCTGTCTGTCACTTAGGCTCTGACAGCGGGTTGTGAGTAAGTAGTATTAGAAGGGTTAGGCCCTGACAACCAACAGGGGAGGTCATCAATCAGTCCATGTTTACCCAGGGTGGAATAGATAGTAAAATGGTCAAGACTCCTTCAGGTACCCTGCTGAAACCACAAAGTTAAATGGCTGACACAGACTTCTTGGTGGTAGACTAAGTTGGAATTCAGTGAAAATAACATCCTGTATTCGTGGCTCTGTGCACGATATATGTAAACACACGTGAATAGACTAGATCCAAAGTTATAAAAAGTAAAAATATTTATAATTACATTTAATTAAATTGTTCTTGTGATTTATGCAACTCTAAACATTTTCATGTACCCTTTCATTAGGTGATATCTTCAATGATACTTTCTCGTTCACTACATTTGTTTGTAATCCGCAGGTAGTTGGATGGTCTCATTGTGCTACTCACTGATTGCAGTATGTGATTGTGTAGCCAAAGTAAGATGACAACGTCTGTGTCAGTTGTTCAGTTGGTACAATCATCTTATCTAGTCCTTCAACACTACAAACTACACTGCAGTTATCTAATCCTTCAACACTACAAACTGCCCACAAGTTAGAGTACCTAGAATTACCCACATTGACCTCAAACGGTAAATGCAGAGTGGTACACATCTGTTTTGGCTATAAACAATTCAAGTGGTGATTCTTACATCTTGACTGGCACTAGTAATTACTGTTTTGTCATCTGTTGATCATAATGTACCATATCATTGCTGGACCACTACAGTGGATAAAGTATACCCAGAACTAAAGCCACTGCCTGGGTGATGTTTACTTACTGCTAGCACCCTCCACCCCATATAATTACCCTTAAGAATTAATAGTTATACTACTTTTTTATTCATGATTAACAAGTCTAAAAGGTTGACTGCATCTCACCAGAGCTTGAGTCTGGCTGTGTGTGGACACAGTGTGGCCTGTTAGAACACCTGCAGCTAATTACATGTTGGCAGGGATGTAATTAGTGTGTTGTCTTGGTTACTTGGAAGTCCCACCCCCAAACTGACTAGATACCAGATATGTAATAGACATCTTGGCGTGTGTAAATTGGGTCATTTTACCTTAGTAAATGTTTGTATTATGTAATGTAGGTGTGGCTGAAGCTAATTAATTTAGTCAGTAGTATCATGAAGATCAAATGGCTGACTTATTTGTGGAATTCTAACAAAAAAGTCTGGAACTTTTTTAAACTGACATAGTTTACATCAAAGGGGAATTACTGAATTTGTGATTGAGGTCACTAATTTTAAGTAAACCATTCAGTTTGTTTACTAGCAATACTTTGCCTTGCTAAACATACAAGTGACAGTACTTGTACAAACATACAATTTATACTGACTTAGTTTGCTTTTGTTTGAGATTTGTTTTGTCCATGTGCATTATGTGACAGTGCAGTTAAACTTTAAACTGTTTTGATGATTTTATTAAGACATTTTTAATAGTGTTTCTATTTCTTTATCCCTGTTTGAGAAGTCTTCCTTAAAATGTTGATTTAATAGATTCTGTCCATTTATAGAATAATGTATAGATAAATATTTTGTTTAAAAATGGGAACTGTTTAAAAATCCAAGTTTTCTGTGGTCATGGAAAGTCAATATCTCTACTATAATGATCTAGATTTATTTCAACTCGCTGTTAATGTCAATACAGTTGTGATGGCATTTCAAACATTCTCTGTATGTTTTCTGTAAAATAAATAATTGTTTCCTGTAACAGGTGACTAATTCACTGTCAACACAGCTTGATCCACCAAGTCATCAACTGTAGACTTGTGATGCCAACTAAGTCCTTTGGTATCCAACTGACATAATCTGTAGATGAGATGGGATGATTTAGCATCTGGCTTGTGTTATGACCTGCAAGCCTCAGCATTACTGGCTTGTTTAGGAGTTGACTGAGCCTGACAGCCTAATCTATTTAAATCAAGATGCAATCAAATGCCTTGATGACTTTTCTACATGCAATTCATCAGGCCAGCTTTAAAGGGTAGCATTTCCTCATCGATAGTTGTTATATTTTGCATGTTATATTTTGTTGAAGAATTATTAAATGATATACACTGTAGACCTACAAGTAGAAAAAATGTATATGTTAAAGTAAATCTAAAATTGATATTACCTGTAGCATCTAGTGTTTACTGTCGTGTTTTCTTTGCATTTAAAGAGTTAAAGTTACAATCTACTAACTTGTACCATCTATAAAAACTAACATGATGATGTAAACTGAGCACTACCTAAATTATTAAGCTATTTGTATCTGGCCCAAATTTTTGTGTCACACACATGTGCCAATCCCACGCTACACTACTGAATTTACATACTTAATACCCAGTGACTGGCCTCTAGGCTATTTGTACACAAACAGTAGACACACTTAACACAAACAATTGGTTTGCTTGTTCACAGTAGTTTTATGTTCATGTACCATAGAGTGGGTATTGTTGCCTAAAGAATGCTGCTAGGCCCAAACTGATATCACATCTACTTACTGCGTGAGATCTTTTTCCTTTCCCCGAGACATACAACCACTGTATATAAAATTAAAAGGCACATCTCTATTTTAAATTCACATATTTTCTTCTGTGTGCCTACCAAGTACGGCAACAATGAATATACACATCATTTAAGTTTTATGAATGATAAGTATTATTGCCTCTGGCAGCAATCATGTTTACAACTCAAGTACTTCCTGTTTTATGTCTATGGTCATGGAATTGAAATGTGTATTTTGTTTTAGTTGGTCTAAATATGGTGATCCCTAGTTCCAATGTTTCATGATTTTGCATATACAATGATTCTAGTATGTTGTGGCTCTGAGCTTAGTTTTGTAAAGGTGTAGATGCTATATCATTTGTTAGAGAAGTTTTAATATCGGACAACTTCCCTTTGGGATGCTGTCAGGCAGGATGGAGGAGTAATATTACAGCACGTTTGCTGAACTCGTTAGTTGTTATTAGGAAATTACGAGTATTTGGAACAGTTTATTCAGGTGCACTGCCCATGGACGTTACTAGAACTTTGTTACTTGGAATCTATACCGGTGAGTGGTGGCTACTCTGGCAGCTAAACAAAATGGGTGGGACAATTTATGCCATTCGTACACCACATACAGTGCTATACCTAGGTCCATATTGTGTGTGTCTAGATGTGTAGCATGGTTGAATTCTTAATGTCCACCGTGACCTTCTTCTGTACTGATTTACTGTCTGACCTCACCTGAGGAATGCGCTACATTCATGTGTACCTGGTCAGGTGTGTGGGACTGCAGTACAGATATTGTTAGACACTGCAGTAAATATTTAATTGGCTCTGGGTCTCTTGTTGTCGTCCTGTCCCAATATAGTACAAATCACCTGTTCTGTCATTACAGCCACCTGGAGTACCTCGTTTAGTGGCTACTCATTTAACTGATGGCCTATTAAGAGTAAACATGCATGTACATTTCTTGTCTTCACCATTTCACTGGTACCACAGACAAGGCCTGATACAGTGCAGTGTATGTCTACAATTGTGTCTAGCTATTACATTACACCATTTTTATTAAGTAGATGCCAAGATATAGGGGCAACTTGTCTTCAGGTTTGAAATCTAAACTACTACATTCGGTGTGCGTGTAGACCTACCTCAGTCCGTGTATAAAGTGAGTGAAAAAGAATGTCATGGAACTTAATTCAAATTCTTTCTAATTGATTTCCCATTACCTTCATTAGCCTATCAGTTGTGTTGATATTTCCCATCGTCCTCTTTGTATGAATAAGAATGACTAAGAAATAACACCACTTCCCCAGTGTATGTCCCAGAAGCTGGACATGAGTGTGGGTCTCATGTACATAGCATATATTGCACTCAGTATGTTGTGGGGTTACCCAGTGACATCTTGTGCAACCTGGACCAGGTAGTTCTGGTGCATTCTCATTACTGTGACCTAAGCAGGGTCACCTAAGTCAGAATCTTCAGCTTTGGGAAGGGTACCTGGTGCCCCACATGGGGGGGCATAAAACAGAAGAAAGTCTGGGTGGATGGAAGGTCAATGTGAAAACACATTCCCAAATGTGTCACAACATACATGTGTATAGAGAAACAGTTGGTCAACCCAGTGGGCTTGTAAATGATCACACTCACGTCTGTTACAAATTCACTGGCTGTCTAGCAGGCTGACACAAGACTACACTTGAAGCATCAGTATCCTGGTAGTATGTGTATGTAGTTTGTTTATACCAACAGTGTGACTGTCTGTCCATGTGACCAACTGTTGTGAATGCCACAGGTGCTAACTGCTTTGTTGAATGTTGACACACCCCACATGGTATAGGGCCTGCAAGTGGGTCACAATACATGGCGTGACTCCGCGCGACTGGAGCTTATTGGGGACTAAGCGAGACTAATTGGGGACTGGACACAAGAATAATATTCTAACGATGGATGACAGTTGTAGCTTCCGACTGATGAATACTAGGACAATCAGTCCATAAATATCTTGTGTTATACGTTTCTTATCTTAAATGTCCGATTTAATATTGAGTTTACCACACTATCATAGGCACATAGCGATTTACGTAGTGCAGATAATCGACACGATGCTAAGCTGTATGTGTCTTTTACGGGATTTGCGTTTTACATTGCTGTACGTTGTGGTTTCGATAAGCACTTATATCTGACAAGTTGTCTAAATGCCCATAATCATAACACATGTATACGTTTGGCCCAAACAGGTCGTATTGCGCAAAAACTGGCACTCTTCATTATTAGTCAAGATCGCCAAACACAAGTACTTGCCGCTATTGCCATGGCAACCACCTTAAAAATCGATTAAAATTCATGATTTCCATGATCATTGTCACCGGCAAAATGTTCCACTGCTTCTGCTTGTAATAATCCTTCGGACAATATAACTGAAATACGCTATTTCGGGACAGTTCGATTATTACGACCAAAACAAAACTAAGTCCTATATGTTAACATGAAGTATATAGACCAACTGCCCCCAACTGCCCCCAGCCTCGTTTTCGCGCGCGAGACTTGCAGGCCCTATTGCTGGTGGGGGTGACACTGTCGCAATGTTATTTTCTTGCATAACTATAATCTGGAGTACACTGGGGAGTGTGTGAGTACACCGGGGAGTGTTTGAGTACAGTGGGGAGTGTGTGAGTACACCGGGGAGTGTGTGAGTACACAGGGGAGTGTGTGGGTACACCGGGGAGTGTGTGAGTACACAGGGGAGTGTGTGGGTACACCGGGGAGTGTGAGTACACCGGGGAGTGTGTACAGTGGGGAGTGTGTGAGTACACTGGGGAGTGTGTGAGTACACCGGGGAGTGTTTGAATACAGTGGGGAGTGTGAGAGTACACCGGGGAGTGTGTGGGTACACTAGGGAGTGTTTGAGTACACCGGGGGGAGTGTGTGAGTACAGTGGGGAGTGTGTGAGTACACCGGGGAGTGTGTGGGTACACTGGGGAGTGTTTGAGTACACCGGGGGAGTGTGTGAGTACAGTGGGGAGTGTGTGAGTACACCGGGGAGTGTGTGGGTACACTGGGGAGTGTGTGAGTACACTGGGGAGTGTGTGAGTACAGTGGGGAGTGTGTGGGTACACTAGGGAGTGTGTGGGTACACCGGGAGTGTGTGAGTACACTGGGGAGTGTGTGAGTACACTGGGGGGAGTGTTTGAGTACAGTGGGGAGTGTGTGAGTACACTGGGGAGTGTGTGAGTACACTGGGGAGTGTGTGGGTACACCGGGGGGAGTGTGTGAGTACAGTGGGGAGTGTGTGAGTACACCGGGGAGTGTGTGAGTACACCGGGGAGTGTGTGGGTACACTGGGGAGTGTGTGGTACACTGGGGAGTGTGTCGGTACACTGGGGAGTGTGTGAGTACACTGGGGAGTGTGTGAGTACACTGGGGAGTGTGTGGAGTACACTGGGGAGTGTGTGAGTACACTGGGGAGTGTGTGAGTACACTGGGGAGTGTGTGAGTACACTGGGGAGTGTGTGAGTACACTGGGGAGTGTGTGAGTACACTGGGGAGTGTGTGAGTACACTGGGGAGTGTGTGAGTACACTGGGGAGTGTGTGAGTACACTGGGGAGTGTGTGAGTACACTGGGGAGTGTGTGAGTACACCGGGGAGTGTGTGAGTACACCGGGGAGTGTGTGAGTACACTGGGGAGTGTGTGAGTACACCGGGGAGTGTGTGAGTACACTGGGGAGTGTGTGAGTACACCGGGGAGTGTGTGAGTACACTGGGGAGTGTGTGAGTACACCGGGGAGTGTGTGAGTACACCGGGGAGTGTGTGAGTACACCGGGGAGTGTGTGAGTACACCGGGGAGTGTGTGAGTACACCGGGGAGTGTGTGAGTACACCGGGGAGTGTGTGAGTACACCGGGGAGTGTGAGTACACCGGGGAGTGTGTGAGTACACTGGGGAGTGTATGGTACACTGGGGAGTGTGTCTGAGTACTACTGGGGAGTGTTGTAGGTACACGGTGAGTGTTGTAATGAGGGAGTCTGTGAGTACCTGGGGTTGTGGACACGAGTTTGTAGTCATGGGATCGGTGAACACCTGGAGTGTCTGGGGTAACGGGGAGTGTTCTTTATGTGTAGAGGTGAGCACATACAACTGTTTTGAATATAACATTTGTAACTTTTTTGTCATAAAATATCATCATATAGCATTAAATACCATAAGATTAGGTTAATAGTGCCAAGTTAACATTCGTGTTATATGCAACAAAGAGCTTCATTAACTTTCTAAAAAACATTCCAGCATTTATATTCATGTAATTTAATATTCCTGTTTGCACAATGTCTTGCTGTTAGCCGTGCGTAATGCCTTAAAGTAAAAATACAAGGCTATAAATTGTTTCTTTGATGTCAGTTTCCTGCGGGGTAAATGATGTCAGTCACATCTTCATCACCCTTTCATGTGGCGTGTACTGAGTGAGATGCCAGTACCAGCATCCAGTCTACCAGTCTAGTTGTTTTTTACACTTGTGGATTAACACACGTTACACAAATGCACAGCCGGTCAGATGTCTGCGATCAAATCCTGTTCATTTGCTGATGGACAGAGCTTACCATTGTGTAATCATATGTCTTGTGCAGACTGAATACCCTGGCTATGGTTTTGGCATGTTTGTTTAACTTTGTTATGATAGGAATGATGGTGGGAATATAAGTGGCGACTACACACAAAGAATGTACAAAGTCCATGGTGCTATTTGAGTAGACTGTTCTGTCAGTTTAGGTTACGTATGGCAATATTTATGCCTGCCATAAGAATGCAGACACAATATATTATTATACGTAATAACTACCTAATAACTACAGACTTTTTTCTGTCAATTTTTTACGTAATGGATGCACAGAGTGTAATGTACTATTTACAGTAATTATAGTTTAATAAACACGCAAAACTAATAATAATACATTTTATACAATTCCCCATAGAAACAAATTGATTTATCATGATTATTGTAGTGTTCACTGTTTAATTAAAAATTTATCAATTTATGTGTTTGTGAGTAAAATTGTTGACTCATCTCTGGCAACTGATCCTTTCTTTCTCTCAGATACTGGACGGGGCCCTTTGCAGGGTGTTTAAAGTTCAGCGAGAATTTGCGAGTCCACTACAGGTTACACATTTACCCCCTGTATGGGATCTTTTACTTGCATAGGCACCAGACAGAAGGGACCACGGCTTTTAGTGTCACTTCCGAACAGGCAAATATGGGGTGAACGAAATTGCCTAAGTTTCGAAACGACGGTAGGTGGGATTGAACCACCGTCCCCTCGATTGACAGTCGGGCGCTCTACCACGCGACCACCGCTCCCCACGTAACACACAGTGCCTGTGTGTTATGGATCAGTTGCCAGAGGAACTACAGTATTTAACGTGGCATTGTTTGTTTGCAGTGCATCATGTTTGGAAAGAAGAAGAAGCGTCCGTACATATCAAATCCGTCCAACTTTGAGCACCGAGTCCACACTGGCTTTGACTCGTCACAGGGCAAGTTTGTCGGGCTACCATTGCAATGGGCGGGTGTAGTGGAGGCCGTGAAGGCAGCCCGCCCCAAGCCCATCATCGACCCCTCACTCATCACTGCAACAGAGATGCAACCCCTGAAGGTAGGGTGGCTGTGTAGACATGTAGTGGATCAGTTTGTTACGCGACTCTTTGTCCAAAATGTCCATTCCATTTACTTGTATATTTCTAACTACGTAATGCAAACCACAACTTGATTTAATTTTTATTCCATGTTGAAGGTGATATGAGAGGTTAAGATGAAATAGTAAGCATTATCTTTATTTGTAGTTGTTGCAGTACCTGTCCTAGTAGGCAGGCTACTGAAACTCCATCCAACCGTGTCCAGTCCAAATCCAACCGTGTCCAGTCCAAATCCATCCAACCGTGTCCAGTCCAAATCCATCCAACCGTGTCCAGTCCAAATCCATCCAACCGTGTCCAGTCCAAATCCATCCAACCGTGTCCAGTCCAAATCCATCCAACCGTGTCCAGTCCAAATCCATACAACCGTGTCCAGTCCGACACAAGCAATCTTTCTGCTGTTCTTGTTCAAAATGCAGGCATAGAAAACAGCAGTTTATGGGTTATTTTTAATGATAATTATGCCAATATAAAGTATTACATGGGGCAATAAACAAACCAAACTGTCTGTGTGTAGCTTGGGCTACTGTAACATTGCCCTGGTGTTCTTTAGGTAGGCAGGGAAACAATGCATGTCGAAAGTTGTCCAAGCCAGTTCAGTTAAGACAAGCTGTGTTGGCCACGAAATAACAACTCCTGGCTGGCCTTGACACAAATTCCAGCAGACTTGAATCCTTCGACCTTTGGTTACACTAAATACTTCCTTCTCAGATGGTGATCTTAGTTTATGGCCTAATGTGTGTTTTGTTGATTTAAGGTTAATACAGTGTAGCATTTCTGATATGTATTCAAGTATTCAATAATAAACACACATGATCTCAGGCTGTGTACAGTTATTTCTGAAAGTGTTGTTGCCACTTCACATGGGATAAGGTTGCAGCTAACTGAATTTATATGAAGTGCTATATTCCAGCTATTTACATTTTACTAACTGATGGTAAACAACAGCAGTATACAGCAGTAACAAATATGAAACATGTATGTATTTACAATTTAAGTTCAGTGCTATTCAGTCCTATCCTTCCTCTATGATTGATCTCTTTCTATAACAAAAGCTCATGCATTCCAATAGTCATGTTTCAAGTCCCCCCAAACATATGTTGCAAACATGTTGATGACCCATGAATACAAAAAAGATTTAACAAGACATTCCTATGCGGATGCAGTTACAACTGGAGAAGTCACTGTTCTGAACCTGATGTTTTTTCCTATAAGTATGTGATGGATAACATATCACATCCATATGATTAAGTGTCAAAATGTAAACCAGCCTCAGTGTAAACAACACGACTGCTGACATATTGGATTCTGTTCACTACACTGTGGAAGGCGCCACAAATACATTATCTTTGTTCTAGTTTGGTAAAAGCTAATTTTGTCATGATGTGGCCAAATGTACGTTTTTTCTAGGGTAGGCAATCATTTTGTGTGGTCACTGGTCAAGTCAGCTGCAAAGGAGTGCATTTTCACAAAGGCCACTAACACTGGCTGAAATAGGGGGTGCATTTTTTGTGAATACAAGGTTTTTGTCCCATAGACTATAGGCAACTGGAGCTACTCAGTTGGTGGCTTAAAGAAGCATAGGCTGCGGATTGATGGATCTATTGCCCTCTTGTCAGAGCAGGGCATTCCAGCAATGAATACACTGGAACGTTCAACTGAAGCATTTTTTCATCTAGGATCGCACGCCTGGCTGTCAGTTCATATAGACATAACAGGTACCAGAGTTTGAATTGCAAAGTTCAGTTGCTGCTACGAAAGGGTTAATGTAGATGTTTTTTAGCGTTCACAATCACAAGTATTCTAATTGTATTACTACCTGGCAGTGAGTCATTGTGTGTGACTAACCTGGCAAATCAGTTGTGTGTAAACGTGCTGGTGGATTGGTGGTGGGTGTTTATTGTGTCACCCAGTATTTACTTTGTAAAGAACATATTACTGGTTACAAGTATGTCATAGTTGCATAGATCATTGTTCAAGTTTGTGTGTTTGTGACATGTCGATTGAAGTTTTTGACAGTGTCCCTTAGGATCATCTTCATGTCGTTGCTGTCTATTCTTGTGACCAACCTGAACCTGGGGTGAGAGGGGTAACCTGGGGTGACAGGTGAAAGACTGTCCTGGCAACTAGACAGGTTTATGGTGGACAGAGGGTGGGGGCTAGACTGACAGCCATGAACTAGACTGGCCACCTGACCCACATCACTTACTGGTGGACTGGAGCATTCACCCATGCTGCCTCGCTGGCTCACGTCCTCACTATGCATAGCTAGATCTATGTGTTTATGGAATTTCAGGTCAGGACCATTTTGTGTCCCTGCAACGTTAAGAATTATATATATTTTCTAACATTACTCATGATTTCATTATTACATTTAATTGAAGCGGAAATGTTTTTAAAAGTTGTTGTTGTAATCGTAGCAGTAATTATTCATTATAATCACCGTATAACAGACGATGATTTAGAAGATCTTGTTACACCTGCAAATTGGGCGGTTATACATTTACATTTGAGTCAGCTTGTTCATTAGTAGATGCAAATAGGTTGGATCAGTTACAGTAATGGTATTCTGATTTTTCAGTTGTAACTGATGTTCTGATAGAGATTAGAAGAAATGCATGTCCCGAGACTAAATGAAATCTCGTGCATACCTGTAATTTTAGCGACATTCTCTCACATGCTGCTAACATAAAACATTACGTAGCACCAGATGTACAGGCAGATATTAACATAGCAAATCTGTGAGAAACTTGTGAAGGAAATAAAACACCTTACACAAACACTACAGATAATTGTGTTAATTGAATATTTGCATTGGGAAATTCTGGCTTAACAGAGTTGCTTAGGTCCATGAAGGTTTGTCCAGAACTGAATGAGATCTCCTGGTCAGTAGATGGCTTGAGTGAGGTGGTCAACAACAGGACACACTGTGCTTGAGGTGGTGAAAGGTAACTGTGTGTTGGGGCTGGTGCAAAGTACAGATCCATATCTAGCAAGTGGCCTGTTGACTGACTTGATAGCATTGAAGATGGCTTAGTGAGAGTATGTTAGTTCAAGTAAATACCTCCAGTGTGTAAGTGACCCTAATCACTAGGCCATCATAACATCAGAGTTTACACAGTTATTTATTTATTGCCACATTGTTGCCTTACTTGTGCTTTTTATTGTAATATAATAATAATGATAGGGTATTGTTGCTGGAAAATTTTCAGAAGTTTAAATGTAATAAAAAGATGTAATAAGTTTCAGTTTGGTTACATCGATTGCTTAAAATCTCACCGTGTCTCCTATTAAATTTAAGGTACCAGGTAGTTCTCATAGCAAGACAAATGAATTGAAGGGACGTCTTGTATTAATATAATGAAAAAATCAAGGGGAGAACAGTGTAAAATTTTATGCGCTCATATTTATGCTGCTTCTAAAATATATTACTTTGCTGCTATAAACCTTACTTCTTCACAAGACGAGTAGGAAACAGAATGCGCTGTAAACAGATTCTCCAAATAAGGCTATGTGCACCTGCTTGAATACAGTTGAAAACACACAGCTGTCTGTTCCTTCTTATGCCCTGCCCTGTCTGTTTATGTTCTGAACTCTTCAGCCTGGTCTAGAAGTGTCTGTTAACAACATTTTTGTGTGACACTAGTCCCTTTCAAAAAAACAAGCTGTGGTGTTTTTATCTTCATGCTGACTGGGCTGGTTGGGAGCCAGAAGAAGGTTCTAGGTGGTGTTTTTATCTTCATGCTGACTGGGCTGGTTGGGAGCCAGAAGAAGGTTCTAGGTGGTGTTTTTATCTTCATGCTGACTGGGCTGGTTGGGAGCCAGAAGAAGGTTCTAGGTGGTGTTTTTATCTTCATGCTGACTGGGCTGGTTGGGAGCCAGAAGAAGGTTCTAGGTGGTGTTTTTATCTTCATGCTGACTGGGCTGGTTGGGAGCCAGAAGAAGGTTCTAGGTGGTGTTTTTATCTTCATGCTGACTGGGCTGGTTGGGAGCCAGAAGAAGGTTCTAGGTGGTGTTTTTATCTTCATGCTGACTGGGCTGGTTGGGAGCCAGAAGAAGGTTCTAGGTGGTGTTTTTATCTTCATGGGGTTGACTGGGTGGTTGGGAGCCAGAAGAAGGTTCTAGGTGGTGTTTTTATCTTCATGCTGACTGGGCTGGTTGGGAGCCATAAGAAGGTTCTAGGTGGTGTTTTTATCTTCATGCTGACTGGGCTGGTTGGGAGCCAGAAGAAGGTTCTAGGTGGTGTTTTTATCTTCATGCTGACTGGGCTGGTTGGGAGCCAGAAGAAGGTTCTAGGTGGTGTTTTTATCTTCATGCTGACTGGGCTGGTTGGGAGCCAGAAGAAGGTTCTAGGTGGTGTTTTTATCTTCATGCTGACTGGGCTGGTTGGGAGCCAGAAGAAGGTTCTAGGTGGTGTTTTTATCTTCATGCTGACTGGGCTGGTTGGGAGCCAGAAGAAGGTTCTAGGTGGTGTTTTTATCTTCATGCTGACTGGGCTGGTTGGGAGCCAGAAGAAAGTTCTAGGTGGTGTTTTTATCTTCATGCTGACTGGGCTGGTTGGGAGCCAGAAGAAGGTTCTAGGTGGTGTTTTAGGAACAGTTGCCTTTGAGGTGAAGGCAGGAGCCCAGCAGTGGATGAGGTTGCTGCTAGGTAGAAGGTTTGTTTGTTGGGCAAGTGTAGAGTTTCCGTTGTTGTGTAGCTGACAGTTAATGTCTTGTTTATGATCTTAGTCATACTGTAATGCTTCGTGTTGGCTTTCCCACACAGTTTGCCTGCCAGGATAATAGTCTTTCTATTGAACAACAAAGGTCAGTGTGTCAGATTTGGGGTCTGTTGTGTACACCCCCGTCTTCAGCAGTAATTGAATAGTCTGGAGGGGACATTAGGGGGGCAATTATTACCTGGTTTTTACAATTCATAGAATTTTACAAGGTTCAGTGAAGTGGTTAATATGCCATTTTCAATTGATTCAGGCCACCACAAGGCTGATTTGTTAATGTTTATTTATAAATGTATGTAGTGGTTGAATTAAACTTGTCAACAGATTTAATTTGAATGAACTGTGGAGCTATGAATAGCGTTAAGCCAGATCTTTTTTGGCAATGCTTTGTCGGATGTAGTTACAATCCAGTACAAATCTATGAATATGTCACAAAGCTTTTATGGAGCTATATAAATATTCTCTGTGAAGAAAATTGCAGTACTTTCACAACATTCACAGCAACACAAAATGGCAAATGCAACACTGGGATTTGAAATTATTATTGTCAATTGTTCAGTCCTATACTTCATGAGAGGCTCTGGATGAATGACGAAGCAGGAACATTGATCATGTATTTTTAGTACAAGTCCATGTTGAAACTTTCTCATCCCTTTATACAGCCATTAGATGGCAGACGTGTTCGTAGGTGTGCAACTAATGAACACCTACAGCTGACTAGCCACGGGCAGAAGGCTGCCAGCGTGAAACACACATAGTTGCTGGTCTACAGAACAGCCGCATTTATTGCATTTTATGGCCCAAATGCAGTGACAGGTGTGGACGACAGGTCTAGACATAGATTGACAGGTGTAGGCTTGTGGTACGGACTACATCTATAAGTGCAGTGCTGATGTTTTGGTGCATGTTTATGGTTCTAATAAAATGCACAAATCATATCTAGCTGTCATGATAATAAAATGTTATGTGGCCTGGGTTATAAAGCTTTGTCACTTGAACTTGAACTTCGCAGAGACATCAGTTGTGTTTTTTTGCATGTAAAGTGTACATGCATAGTGTACAACAATGCATATATGTGCATGTGTGCTCAGATGGCATTGTGGACAAGGAAAGAAATATCTAGATTTATGTATTGCTGGCTTACATAAGAACCAGTTAAAACCTAGCTTATAGTTTGCTAGCAATCATTAATACAACCATTGGACAGTTTAACTTGTCCTTTGTGAATTTGTTTATTCTCATATGCTACATTAACTTTTTATTTTATCTAATTACTTTATATGTTATATGAAATAACAATAATAGCAGTGTGTTCTGTGTGGTGTGTGTAACATGGGCAGCTACATTTTGTTGTGCTACTTTACCACACTTGATGTTCCAACGTCATTAGGTGTAGAAATGTGTCATACCAGACATCTCAGACATGAGCCAGTGGTTTGATGGCGTCACGCTGCCCGCACAGAGAGTTAAGATATCTGATATCTACACAACTGACAACTCCCTCAACCAGGACAGTTCTAAGTACAAAATACAGCACATGTTCTACTCCGGACCCAGTGTTTAGTCCAATGTGTTACCCTTACAACCAATGACACAGTAATAATTAGTACATAGGTTTCACAGCTTTAACCTAAACAAAATGAAACAAGGACACAATTAAGTTATTGATTAAGTTGTCAACTTTGGTGATGTGGGTGTCAGTTCGGTTTGGATGACTAAGAATCACATAGTTGCTCTGACTCCCAGAGTGACATGAACATCAAGGATGGCTCACATCAAGGATGCAAAATACCCTTTATAATCAAGTTACGCGGTAAACCTCAGGAATTTGAACTTTGAGAACTATGCACTGCTGAGTGTGTAGAAGTAAATACTTTAGGAATTACCTCTCTCATTCACACCCCATCCTAAACTAAATATGAAAACACTGTAACCCCAGTGGGAGGGCTGGTAATGGAAAGATGACAGGTATTTCAACCAGGAGGAAAACTTGAAATATATACCTTAGCCTTTCTGGTTAAAAAAATGAACCTACGCCCGTATATTAGTTTGTTTTATTTTTAGTTATATTTATAACATCTCTACAAAGTAGATTCAGGGGTGCTTAGTTGCTTACATGTCAAAGTAAAACAAGTTTCTTCCATGTATCCATGTTATGATTAAGCATCTAGTCAATGAAAGATTCTGTCTTTTGACATGTCCCCTGAAGTGTTGGAACTGAGAAACAGCCCAGCTGTGGTCTCTTCCCCACTGTTTCCCCGACTTCCTCCTTCCTGGCAGCTGCCCAAGTCACCAGCTGCCTGGAGCTGCCCTGACTCATTTTTCATCAGCATGCCTGCGTGGACCCCCGCTGGCCCTCTGCCACAGCAGGTTCAAGCTCCCTCTTTGTTGCCTGGTTACTCCGCCCTGGAGTTGGCCAGTACAGTGCTGACCTCTACTGGAAACAGTCACAATCAGAAAAAATAAGATAAGGATTGGAAAAAGTAAATATATTTCTGAAGCGATCATAATTTTATTATGTGAAGGCTGCATTGTAATTGTTAATGATATAATTTATATTACTTATTACTGGTTTTTTTATTTAAACTAGTTTAAATGAAAAAATGAGATCAGTAACCTTTAAAGTTATTGTCTTATATGATTTTGTATAAAGTCTGATTCTTGTTTCATGATTATTTTGTGAATAGTAAACCATTATTTCACTGGCCTACCAATGACTACTGGAGTGTCAGACATAGAGGGGCCATACTGTATTATTGTTTACATTAAACAGACCAGAACTAACACAACAGTAAGCTGACATTATTTATCTATTCTGTGTTGTGCCATTCGCATTGGATACTTCTAGTTCAATTTCTCAATGTTAATTGTTAATTCTTGTTCCCACAATGCAATGTTTCTGGTTACAGACAATCGTGCGAGGTACCTCACAGACAGGACTCCAGAATGGCACGCCGCAGTCAGACATGCAACGCATCAACGTCGCTCGCTCTAACTCTCTCCGGCAACAGTCACCCCAGCCCTATCGGGGCAACAACTTCACCCCAACGGGAGTACCTCCGACAGTGCGCGAGTATGAACCGCAGGGTCCGCCACGTCCACAACCCCCCCAGGGCTACAACCAGTACCCTTACGGCCACCCCCAACAGGGGCCGCCACCGGAGTACTACAACAGTATGTCGCGGGAAAAACCCCCTGTTGCAGACTATCGGGACTATAGGGACGGACGTGAACCGAGGGAAGGGCGTCATCCAAGGGAGATGATGCCTCGGCAGTATCCCCAGGGCTATCCCGGGGAGTATCCCTCGAAGGAAGGGCCGCCGGACTATGGGAGGGAATATGGTAGAATGCGGGACGATGGGTCATTACAACGTCCACGCGAACGAGAGATGCGACCGCAACAAATGCCACGGTCTCCGTCGGCGACGATTCCACCTGGTGGCCATTACCAGAATTACGGGCCCGCTGTTATCAATGGCGGCATGGCAGGTGCGCCCACATCATCATTACAACGGAAACCAGAATATGATGATCATGGAGGCTTCCAACCGCAAGTACCCGGAGCGGCACAACATTATGATAGGGTAAGTACCATATGTAGGGTGATAATGTCTCTCGGTTCTATGGTTATGTGACATTGTAAGTTGAGAATGATATAATTTATGTTTTCTTTTTGTTTATTCTGTGTCTTTGACTGTCATAATGCAGTGTTCATGGGAATCTTGGCATGAGATGCTTGTACAATATTAATTAGAGTGTGTGTGTGTGTCATTGTGTGGTTTACTGGTTTTCTTTGTAATTTAGTTTCATTCAGTTTAAGTTCCTACACATTCTGCTGTCGGTTGTTGGTTTTCACACACTAAGACTTCTGTTATTTAGTGTTAGTGTGTATAATTAGTGGTTTCTATGATTACGCTACTTTAATGTTTCCGTAATCATGTTTGTAGAATTGTTTGCTGTGTTCTGTTTCAATGGTTTTCTCAGATGGATTCCCAATTTGTCTTACTGTATTTGCCGCAAATAGGTGAATACGGCCAGACAAATTGGGATTTCTATGATTATAGATAGCTACAATAATTATTGTAACATTGTTACAAAATTTTAGACACAATTTAAAAAAAAATCAAAATTCAACACAGAAACTTGTCAAACACGTCAGATTCCAATTTTTCCTGCCAGTGCTTTTGACAGTTTATTAATTTCCCTTACAGCGGCACATTGATAATACATGTGACCAAATGACAAACCAGTTTATGGTACAAGCATTGTTTATGATTCTGAGGGAACACAGTCACATCTTAATGGAGCCTGGCGTGATGAGTTATAAATCACACATGTCGGGGAGATCTGTATGATTTGTGCATTTCTAAATAGTTTTTCTGTTGTCAATTGCACTTGGAAAAAAAAGATGCAGGATGTAGCCATTGAGACAGAACACTGTGTGTTGCATGTCGTGCGTGTGTGTGTGTGCATGCATGCCTGCGTGCGTGTGCGTGCCTGCACACTCACTGTCACGTGTGGTGTGTGTCTTCTCTGCTTCAAGGGTGTGTCTGTCGTCAACAACAACAACTATAAACCACCACCTAACAACGGTGTCCAGGGGCGACACATGTCCCCCAATATGTCACCCCATCAACCCCCACAGCAGCAGGCGCCCCCAAGACAGCTGTCTCCACCCCACTCCCCTGCTAGCAGTCAGGGCAGTATGATGAAGGTGCCTTCCTCACCCCGGCACCAGGCGGAGCAACCCCGCTTGTCACATGAGCAGGTAATTTAGACACGCCATAAACGTTTATCACCATAAACTTGTATCAGATACCACAAAATGTCGCCAGATGATGTATTTATTATTATGTACAGAGTATAGGTTGTTTTCAGCTCAGTTGAATCTTGTTGAAGCTAGTCTAAGTTCTACAACTTGTTTACATCAATAATATCTATTTTCTTGATAAATTATCATTAGCAAAATGTTCCTCTATTTGTGTGGTAACTGCAATTTGGGGATCATAGTTATATTTCATGTTAATATTTCATGAAGCATAGTCAGTGGAATTATTTAAAATATCAAGGTATGACTTGGTACCTTAAGCATAGATCAGGGAATAGATTTGGCCAACATCAAATTGTTGTTTTAACGTTGTAAAAGTTTGTAGATAAACATGTTGCTGTAATCCTCTTCACTAACAACATATCTATCTTCTCACGGAAATAATATGATATGATTATGAAATCACCATTAGGAAATAAAGTCAGAACTGTAAATTATAGATGTGTTAATAATGGAATAGTATACTAAACAAATACTAAATACTAAACATACCACAAGTGCTGGATATTGATGCATGACTACTCATTGATGTAAACGATTTTTTATACCTCATTTGTGCTCAATTATCACTAGAAATATGCAGGAATGTGGCCAAATTTATTAGGAGTGTCAATCTTTGACTAAAAATATATTGCGCCTCCTTTGTAAAGCGCCCTGAATAGTTTTAACTAGATTTGGCACTGTATAAGTATAGTTATTTGTTTTATTTATTTATTTGCCCAGCGTTCTTTGGGTTGTGCTCAAAGTACTCAAATGGCTATTTTGAGGATGGTAGAAGTCTCCCCACAGGTAGTAGCCAGCCGGAGAACCACAGCACCACCTGTGATCCACTCCTGTTGGTGGGGCCAGACATCTCAACAATGTGCCCATGACAACATGTCTGGCGTTGCACAGCCTAATAGACCCAGTCCATCCCTGTTGTGTCCTCGACTACACCACTTATCATTAGCACACAGCCCCATTACAGCTCAACATTCGTTCTTCATTCACTTCACATGAGCTCACTGATACCTTGTTGGCGATCAGTGCATCTGTCATTGTGACTACATTAATTGGCTTTGGATCGTTTACAATTTGAAGGAATTTGGCATTCTTGTAATCTTCCAATATTGTTGCCGCAATTTATCATATCCATAATTTAGCAATTCGTCCTTTTCTTTAAAGCCATATTTTTTTACTTAGGTCAGTACCAAATTATTAACCATGGATTTATGTGAATGTTTGTATAATACCAGAGAACTATTGTTATTAGTGAGTTGGTTAATTAGTGCCTTGACTTCAAGTCCAGCTGGCAAATTCTATGTTTAATGTTATAATAAATGTCTACTTCAGCAAATGACCCCCCTAGGGGTGTGTTGGCAGGTGGCTGACCATTTGGTGTTTCACTATCAGTACGAGTGAAACTTGATAAGTCAACTTTTTGTCTGAACAATAAGTGAGGTGTTCCATAAGTGTTCTGTGAAATGTAATTGATACACATGAG
This sequence comes from Ridgeia piscesae, assembly GCA_025642075.2. Classification (NCBI taxonomy): domain Eukaryota; kingdom Metazoa; phylum Annelida; class Polychaeta; order Sabellida; family Siboglinidae; genus Ridgeia; species Ridgeia piscesae. Next base: position 20,067 of record JAODUO010001690.1, on the reverse strand, counting down.
CTCTGTTCAGTTCTGATCTTTGGTCGGTTGAGGGGAATTATGTAGTCAGTGCTATCACAGGCCTCAGTGCATCAACAGGCTACTACATTGTCCTCTGAGTGATTTCTCTACAACACATGTCACATAGTGCAGAATGTGACATTTGTCACAAGTCCGTGACATTTGTCACAAGTCCGTGACATTTGGTCGCACAACATTTCATCATATTCTGCAACAGAATGTGTGGTTACCAAACTATGATATTTTAACATAACATTGTGCACAACATACGTGTGATTGCTAATTTATTGTTGCTATAATGATATAACCTAGTTTATAGTTACCAAATAGTAACTACTACAAAAGTCAAAACATTAGCATTTTCATACGATGACCAGCTTTTCTCTGTTTGAAAAAAATATGTCCCTTTTACATTTAGATATGTTTATTTGATATTTTTACAGAAGTAGTTCGTTTAACTAGGTTTAAGGAAAGTGAAAGCGTGTAGTGGGAACTGAATCAGGAGCAGCGATGGGAAACCAAAAGGGACCAATATCAAGGACGTGTTCACTCCAGTCTACAGTGAGAAAGAAAAGTACAGGAGGTTTATTTTTGGGCATTTATCATATGGGAATTTGTCAACCTGAGCTGCGCCCTCCTCAGAAGTGTAGTTGGGTTACCCTGTGTGTTTAGCTTGACAGCCGCAGACAACTTATTTAGATGGCCAGGACATTTCACTTGTTGACAGATGCTCATGCGAATGACAGTCACTGATGGAGCAATAGTGTGTCTGGTGTGACAATGAGACATGTTGACAACCAGTCCTTGTGACCAAGTCGTCATGTTTGAGTCCTTCCAGATGTCACATGCTGCAAGTTGTGTCTGTGTCGGAGCTGTTATGAATATGGACAGCTGGTGAATGTCGAGCAATAAGATTACACCCAGCCACATTTAAAAGTCCGTATGTTATCAACTACCGGGGGTAGATTTTCATGTTGAATTATCAAGGAAGTTGGTGGGTGGTCTTAATTTCTGAACATGCCATCTTTTGTGTTATCTTTAGTTAAGTCTTCATGGCATTGTCACTGGCGTAGATTGGTTAATGTCAAAAAGGTTTATTATACAGACATGTTTTTTCAATTAAATAATAAATTAAATGAACATTACCGTAGCTTTTCAGACGTGCAACAGGTTGGCAGAAAATACAGGAAATTAAAGTACAAAAATTAAAATACAAACCAATATTTCTGTGGGATCATATCAAAAGTACCAGGATGGAAACAGAGAGGAAATAAACTTAATTAAATGACTAACATTTTGTCCAGATACCTATATATAACATAAACATCTCTCAACTTGTAATCCAACATACCTGTAGCTGTGCCAGGTACACGCTGCAGGTAGACTGTCTACAGGTGGCGCCACTGTGGGGTGGTAGCTCCAGCTGTGTGTATATAAAACTGTTTACCTGTCTCTCTCTGCACTCAAAGGAAATCCCGCAAAGTCCCAAAACGAGGTATAGAGAGGTACGTTGGGTGTTGTCAGGACTTGGGCGTGTCTATCCCAGTACTGGGATCAGTGGGTTGTGCCCTGGGTGTGGTTTCGCAGTAAGGGAGTGGGTGGTGCACTGATGGGTGGGTGGTCGCATGATGTTTGGTACGGAGGATGGTTGTTGGCTGGTTATGGTTGTTTGGTATACAGAGGCGACTAAATTTTTAAAAGTTCACAATACACGCAGCTGACGCTTGTATTCCTGTGTGTGCGTGCATGCGTATGTGTGTGGTGTGTGTGCGTGCATGCATATGTATGTGTGTGCATGCTGGTGTTTCTGATAGTATAGTTCAGCTTCATGCCTGGTGTTGTTGTTTTGTCTTATTTCTGTCACACTCTTACATCACCTCATCCTGCTCTTCCATTCTCTCTTTCTAACCATCCAAAGACGTGTTGAAAGTAGACACTTGTAAGTATAAAATATTCACTTTGGGCCAAATAGAATATGGTTGAGAATAAAAACGACATGTTAATACATCGACATTAGTTAGAGCAACAACAGTGAATGGAATCACAATGAGTTGTGCTGCCTACAGCAGAGCCAAAGACTACACTGTACACAGAATTACGCACATTGTTAACTCTACATCCTAGCAAAACTAACAATGCAGGTAGTGCCATCTACTGGATGATTCTATACTAATTGTTTTTTTTATAGATAAAGTTAGGTCAAAATTTGCAATGCAGCTTTGTAATTGTACACAAGGCCCAGGGGTATGTGTAATATATTGTGATGGAATACTTTTTTGAGTCAGTGCCTTTTAGAAATATACCAGACTGAATATGTATGAATGGTGTGAGGAATCAGACTGCATTTCATTAAACTCTCATGGACCTTGGGGGTGAATAGATTGACATCGTAAGGCAGTGTCGTGGGTAATGACGGTTGGACTAACAATAGCAGCTGTAGAAATGAAAGCAGGTGTTGTTTGTTGTTACGCTGCAGATTGGGTCAAGAGAAGACCGTCCCAGCCATCTGCTATGTTCTTGTAGACACACACACACACTACACTCCCTCAGTCTTTACTGGGCATTTCCTCAGTTCCTTTCTGACAGTTCTGTGTACAAAGGGGCTGTCTGTGTAGCATAAGGTAGCAAGTTTTTATTAAAATGTATAAAATAGTTGCTAGCCAAGCCAACACAGTATATCTGGTAACCAGTGTTCATAAATATAATTTATAAATAACTAATTTCTTTCTCACATTTCAGACCTTGTAATCAGATAATAAAAGAACATTTCAAAACTGTGATTATGAGACATGCACATTTTAAAATAACGTCTTCCAAGTTGTGCATTGTCAAGATTCAAAATATACAGTTGATTTGACTTGAGTGATAGGAAACCAGAGCTGACATTACAGGCTGTGTGCCCACCTTGACATAACAGAGAGTAGAAAGGTTGATTTTTCTAAATGTCTGTAGAACTCCATTTGAAATGGACACTTGAGTAGTCCATAGGAAGGGTGCTGGTCAGGCAGACATTGTAGTTGACATAACAGAGACAGTTACCACTGTGTACTTGCATCTTACAGACTGACTGACATACTTAGACGATGGTGTGGCTTGTAGCAGGTGCAGGGAAGGCTGTAGATCTGTGTACTGTCTGTGTACTTGGCAGTGTGGGGCAGAGGAAATACCACAGGGAGGTGGGCCATAAAACATAGACTCCTTCCTTGTCATAGCTTGCAACGAAAACTGCAGCCAGAAAATGTATGCTGTAGGAAGAAAACGGGACATCAGTCATGAATTTGTTCGTTTTTAAATGGACAAGTTTTATATATTTAAATAGCGTTGTATTGAATTCATGGGAACCTATTGGCATATTTTGATCATTGTTATTTATCTTGTTTTAGTGATCTTTGTAACTGAACCGGTTAATTCTGTGGTAGACCTGTCATGTCTATTTTCTGTGTCAGTCCTTCTTTGGTGGATGGGTCGTGTTTAGTCCATTCACTGCGCCAGCATGTGTGTGACGGTTACTACTTCCCACAGCCTTTTGTTTTGTGCATGTACTTCCCAAGGTTTTTTATTGGTTTGTGTTAGTTGGATACGTTTAGAAGTTTCATTACAGCTTAAAATGACCATTGTTAAGTATCATGTTTGCATGATAAAGCAGTAAAAATGATTCAGCATCATAGTTAGTAGTATTAGCACATTCCTTTGTTGCCAACTTATGATCTGTGCAGATGTACACTTTGAAGTGCCAGCACGCAGTGATGCTGTTTAAAGTCAAAAGGACGATTGTAATTAGCAACTTAGACTAGGTCTTTGTCAAACTTTGGCTTTGAACACTTATGTATTCTTTACTTTGTTCCACGCTGCCACTCTAGGGCGCTGAAAGGGTAAGCTTGAGTGTCAGTTGAACGTCTTGAAACCATTTAAAGGATTCTGTAATGCAGAATCACACATTCCCAAATCAAACATTCCACCCAGCATTCTAATTTCTTCATGGTGTTGCTTATTTCTTGGAAATTCTTGCATACTTTGCTGGGAGAAGTGGAATCAAGATTTGGCTAACGCTTGTGTAATGAAAGTCGATGGATTCAACAAAATGCCTGATATTTTATGTGTGTGTGGCTGTGTGCACAGACACTTGAAATATCATTGTCATTTATGGCAATTGGTGGTGGCAGAATTTGTAAATATGTTTATAGTTACAACAATGTTTAGACTATGAGATTTTTTACACCTTAATTTTGTGCAGCTGTTGCAATTTTACAGTGTTTATAAGGACATTATAATTTTGTCAAAGATATGTATCAAAGTAAAGAAATAGTTTTATAGCTGGTAAGCCATAGTGAATAGATGCGTGTACTTTGTAGGGACAGTGTAGAGACATCATGTTGTACACCCATACTGTGATTCAGAAAAGAAATCACTTCCTAGTTGAATGAAATAGCAGATAGAATGCAGAAACTAATTAGTGCATAATTATATAATAATGATTGATAACAAGTGAATAATGAATGATAACTTCTGTAGTGGTTAAATCCCTGGTAACAAAGTTCAGAGGTGTATCAAAATTATAAACCTCCAAATAGACTAAATCCCTGAAATGCATTTATGTTGAAGAGATTTGAGTGCAGAATTAACTGACACAAACTGACAAGCTTTGAATTTTCATAAACTGTTAAATGGTAAAATGCTTGCACTTGCTTTTTGGCAGTTTTTAAGACTGACTGGTGTGTGTAAAACAAGTTTTGTTGCCTGCTTACACAAAAATAGATGACAGGTGTTTCTTATCTATTTTTGAAGATAATATTTCTTTAATTTATTTTGTAAGTTACAATTCTGATTTATCACATTGTGTCACTGCAGCTTATCAGTTCCTTTTGTTATGCTGTGTGTGTTATATATGCTACTTATGTGTGTAATAATCTAATGTGTGTATATATAAATATATATGTATATACATCAATATATGCAAAGTTAACATCCAGGTTATAAGTGATTACTTTTTGTGATGCTATGCCAGTGTAAAACACTCGAAAGTCCCATTGTTCTGACTAATGGTAAGACTTTGTTAGCTGTAAATAGGTATATGGTTTACAGTACAGTAGTAAATTTGACTGCCAGACAGAATAGTATACATGCTAAAGATGCAGCTATTAAGTATAGACACTGTACTTTTATCAATTGTAACATTTAACACTCCTATATTGTAATGGTGTACATTCATGTGGCAGTTTTCAATGACCACATGACCTGTGTTTTAGTTCCGTGCAGCCCTCCAGATGGTCGTCAGTCCAGGAGACCCACGGGAAAATCTCGACAATTTCATCAAGATCGGCGAAGGCTCAACAGGCATTGTGTGCATCGCTACTGAGCGAGCAACTGGCCGCCAGGTGGCAGTCAAAAAGATGGACTTGCGGAAGCAGCAGCGTCGAGAACTGCTCTTCAACGAGGTGAAATATACAAATAGTACCTGTGAAGTGGGTGTAATGTTATAAAATAGGGTTGTGTACCTCTTTGAATTACACATTTTGACTCAAATTGTATTGTAGTAGTTTTGGATTTGTTAAGAAAAGTAAACTGGACATTGAAAGATGAGATAAGATATATAATGTATGGGATAACTACTTAGCGTGTGCAGAATGTGCCTGTGTGATCTGGTTACTCAGATGGGTCACATATCATTTTACCATTTCTTATGTCAGGTTTGTCAACTGAACCACAAGGTTCACTGTTTGTAAATAGTAAAACAGGTGAAAGGTGAATATTTTTAATTGAGGTTCTGCATACATTTTGTTTGTAAAAGCTACTTTGTCAGCGAAGACATTGGCATACAGTTGATGATGTTACAATTCCCAGGTGGTCATCATGCGGGACTATCATCACCCGAACATAGTGGACATGTATGACAGCTTCCTGGTGGGTGATGAACTCTGGGTAGTGATGGAGTTCCTGGAGGGTGGCGCCCTCACTGACATCGTCACTCACTCGAGGTAAGTAGTGACTCGTAGCGACCCACAGTGCCCGGTGGAAATATGTGGAGAGATTCATCAATCCAGATGAATGACAGCATTAATCTTAAATTCGCATTTTTCAATTTATTCACCATCAGCAGATTTTGGGTGGGCAGTGTTCATGGTAGTCTGCTCCACAGGAGAGCATCACAGCTAGCCTTCATTTCAGTCCATCTTATCTTTTGTTTTCCTTAAACGGATAATGTTTTGAAGTTTTTGGTTACTATTCAGACTATTCCTCCTGTCTGTCAGATCAGATTTTTGCAGTTTCACCTGTTCACGTCTTCAGCTATCTCCTGAAGTTTTTGTGTGCCCTAAACATCTTAAAAATGAAATTCTAACAACACAAGAAACAAACGTCATAATTTATTATAAATTGTACTGGGTGAGTGATGAGTAATTGCATAGCTTTGTGTAGAGACCCGTCCACCCGTCATTTGGACGGGTAAAAACGAATATGGACGGGTAGAAATATGGTGGACGGGTAAAAAATTAAGGAGCTAAAAAAGGTCTTCCAAAACTGTAGATATTGTTAGTTATGCCTTTAGAGTGAGTGAAAATGGTGTCACATGTGTGTTTGTAGTCCATTTCAGGTCATCAGACACATTTAAAAGTTTGTAAACTGGCTTAACAGTTCACATCCACGTGTCCACCAAAACATGTGTGACTGGCAGTAATTTTATCCAGCATAAAGCCCTGGGTAATTGACAACAACACTGTTGAAGGCGTGTGTCACCACTGTCGTTGTGTTGTAGAATGGATGAGCAGCAGATAGCGACTGTGTGCAAGGCGTGTCTGAAAGCCCTCACCTTCCTCCACACAAACGGTGTCATTCACCGGGACATCAAGTCTGACTCAATACTTCTGTCACACGACGGCAAGGTGAGTCTTGTCGCTCTCTTTTCTTGTTATTTGTGTTTGTATAGTTTAACTTCATCATCTTTTTAATACTGTTTAACATTATTAGCCTTTACAAACATTTGTTGATATCCTTTCACACGAGTTTTGTAATTGGATAATTCTGTTTTGGCACAACTCTTAGATTTCAATAGGTTTAAGCAAAATGTTTGTTATTAGACTGTTTGCCATCAATTAAACTGTAAGCTCTTCAAAGGCAAACTACGACCATATTTCAAGTCATACAATATGATTGTCAGATTTCTGCTGAGACGAAACATGTTTATCTTGATACATGTTGTCTGTTGTTGACATCAAAGTGCAATAGTACTACACCCTTGTTGACGTCCCTGCTGTCTCCCTCCAGGTGAAGCTGTCAGACTTTGGCTTCTGTGCCCAAGTGTCAGCCGACCTGCCCAAGAGGAAGTCTCTAGTGGGCACGCCCTACTGGATGGCACCAGAAGTCATCTCCAGACTGCCATATGGGCAGGAGGTAGGCAGCCAACTGGTCACTCTCAGTTGTGTGTGTGTGCGTGCGCATGCGTGTGGGTATGGTGTGTGTTTGTGTGTGTGTGTGTGTGTGTGGTGTGTTTGTGTGTGTGTTGTCATTTATGAATCATCAGTTTCCTAACAGAAGTTGCATCCATAGAATTCTCTGTATAAGTTCATCACCTCCCAGGCACCGAGGTCGTCTCATATCACTCTGTGTTCAGTCACTTTCTTAACTTAAGCCATTGGCTTCTGATCTATCAAGTGGTGGTGCATTTAGGAAAACACTGGAGAGTTATAACATTTATTGGTGAACAATTTCCTAGATGGAATCACTGTAAACTAATAAAAAGTCCATGTTTATCAAAATAAAAATACCCTATACTTCCCAGGCTTATACTTTAAACAGACTGCCTGAACAGTTCTTTAAACAGACTGCCTGAACAGTTCTTTAAACAGACTGCCTGAACAGTTCTTTAAACAGACTGCCTGAACAGTTCTTTAAACAGACTGCCTGAACAGTTCTTTAAACAGACTGCATGAACAGTTCTTTAAACAGACTGCCTGAACAGTTCTTTAAACAGACTGCATGAACAGTTCTTTAAACAGACTGCCTGAACAGTTCTTTAAACAGACTGCATGAACAGTTCTTTAAACAGACTGCCTGAACAGTTCTTTAAACAGACTGCCTGAACAGTTCTTTAAACAGACTGCCTGAACAGTTCTTTAAACAGACTGCCTGAACAGTTCTTTAAACAGACTGCCTGAACAGTTCTTTAAACAGACTGCCTGAACAGTTCTTTAAACAGACTGCCTGAACAGTTCTTTAAACAGACTGCCTGAACAGTTCTTTAAACAGACTGCCTGAACAGTTCTTTAAACAGACTGCATGAACAGTTCTTTAAACAGACTGCCTGAACAGTTCTTTAAACAGACTGCCTGAACAGTTCTTTAAACAGACTGCATGAACAGTTCTTTAAACAGACTGCCTGAACAGTTCTTTAAACAGACTGCATGAACAGTTCTTTAAACAGACTGCCTGAACAGTTCTTTAAACAGACTGCATGAACAGTTCTTTAAACAGACTGCATGAACAGTTCTTTAAACAGACTGCCTGAACAGTTCTTTAAACAGACTGCATGAACAGTTCTTTAAACAGACTGCATGAACAGTTCTTTAAACAGACTGCATGAACAGTTCTTTAAACAGACTGCCTGAACAGTTCTTTAAACAGACTGCATGAACAGTTCTTTAAACAGACTGCCTGAACAGTTCTTTAAACAGACTGCCTGAACAGTTCTTTAAACAGACTGCCTGAACAGTTCTTTAAACAGACTGCATGAACAGTTCTTTAAACAGACTGCCTGAACAGTTCTTTAAACAGACTGCATGAACAGTTCTTTAAACAGACTGCCTGAACAGTTCTTTAAACAGACTGCATGAACAGTTCTTTAAACAGACTGCCTGAACAGTTCTTTAAACAGACTGCATGAACAGTTCTTTAAACAGACTGCATGAACAGTTCTTTAAACAGACTGCATGAACAGTTCTTTAAACAGACTGCATGAACAGTTCTTTAAACAGACTGCATGAACAGTTCTTTAAACAGACTGCATGAACAGTTCTTTAAACAGACTGCATGAACAGTTCTTTAAACAGACTGCCTGAACAGTTCTTTAAACAGACTGCATGAACAGTTCTTTAAACAGACTGCCTGAACAGTTCTTTAAACAGACTGCATGAACAGTTCTTTAAACAGACTGCATGAACAGTTCTTTAAACAGACTGCCTGAACAGTTCTTTAAACAGACTGCATGAACAGTTCTTTAAACAGACTGCCTGAACAGTTCTTTAAACAGACTGCCTGAACAGTTCTTTAAACAGACTGCCTGAACAGTTCTTTAAACAGACTGCCTGAACAGTTCTTTAAACAGACTGCCTGAACAGTTCTTTAAACAGACTGCATGAACAGTTCTTTAAACAGACTGCCTGAACAGTTCTTTAAACAGACTGCATGAACAGTTCTTTAAACAGACTGCATGAACAGTTCTTTAAACAGACTGCCTGAACAGTTCTTTAAACAGACTGCCTGAACAGTTCTTTAAACAGACTGCCTGAACAGTTCTTTAAACAGACTGCCTGAACAGTTCTTTAAACAGACTGCATGAACAGTTCTTTAAACAGACTGCCTGAACAGTTCTTTAAACAGACTGCATGAACAGTTCTTTAAACAGACTGCATGAACAGTTCTTTAAACAGACTGCATGAACAGTTCTTTAAACAGACTGCCTGAACAGTTCTTTAAACAGACTGCCTGAACAGTTCTTTAAACAGACTGCATGAACAGTTCTTTAAACAGACTGCATGAACAGTTCTTTAAACAGACTGCCTGAACAGTTCTTTAAACAGACTGCCTGAACAGTTCTTTAAACAGACTGCCTGAACAGTTCTTTAAACAGACTGCATGAACAGTTCTTTAAACAGACTGCATGAACAGTTCTTTAAACAGACTGCATGAACAGTTCTTTAAACAGACTGCCTTAACAGTTCTTTAAACAGACTGCCTGAACAGTTCTTTAAACAGACTGCATGAACAGTTCTTTAAACAGACTGCCTGAACAGTTCTTTAAACAGACTGCATGAACAGTTCTTTAAACAGACTGCCTGAACAGTTCTTTAAACAGACTGCATGAACAGTTCTTTAAACAGACTGCCTGAACAGTTCTTTAAACAGACTGCATGAACAGTTCTTTAAACAGACTGCCTGAACAGTTCTTTAAACAGACTGCATGAACAGTTCTTTAAACAGACTGCATGAACAGTTCTTTAAACAGACTGCATGAACAGTTCTTTAAACAGACTGCCTGAACAGTTCTTTAAACAGACTGCCTGAACAGTTCTTTAAACAGACTGCATGAACAGTTCTTTAAACAGACTGCCTGAACAGTTCTTTAAACAGACTGCCTGAACAGTTCTTTAAACAGACTGCCTGAACAGTTCTTTAAACAGACTGCATGAACAGTTCTTTAAACAGACTGCATGAACAGTTCTTTAAACAGACTGCCTGAACAGTTCTTTAAACAGACTGCCTGAACAGTTCTTTAAACAGACTGCATGAACAGTTCTTTAAACAGACTGCATGAACAGTTCTTTAAACACACTGCCTGAACAGTTCTTTAAACAGACTGCCTGAACAGTTCTTTAAACAGACTGCATGAACAGTTCTTTAAACAGACTGCCTGAACAGTTCTTTAAACAGACTGCCTGAACAGTTCTTTAAACAGACTGCCTGAACAGTTCTTTAAACAGACTGCATGAACAGTTCTTTAAACAGACTGCCTGAACAGTTCTTTAAACAGACTGCCTGAACAGTTCTTTAAACAGACTGCATGAACAGTTCTTTAAACAGACTGCCTGAACAGTTCTTTAAACAGACTGCCTGAACAGTTCTTTAAACAGACTGCATGAACAGTTCTTTAAACAGACTGCCTGAACAGTTCTTTAAACAGACTGCCTGAACAGTTCTTTAAACAGACTGCCTGAACAGTTCTTTAAACAGACTGCCTGAACAGTTCTTTAAACAGACTGCCTGAACAGTTCTTTAAACAGACTGCCTGAACAGTTCTTTAAACAGACTGCCTGAACAGTTCTTTAAACAGACTGCATGAACAGTTCTTTAAACAGACTGCATGAACAGTTCTTTAAACAGACTGCATGAACAGTTCCCTTATTGTTCTCTGGGTCTCCTTTAGCCATCTGCATCACTGGTTTGCATTCATCACTCAATCCTTACATGATCTCACAGGTGCCATGACTATATAAAACGTTGAAAACAAGTAACGCCTATTTTTTTTAATTCCCGGGGTTCATAATTATCATTTAAAGTGTTGGTATCATCAGCTCGACAGGTGTAAATCCATTGACCGCAAATTTTCTGCAAACGTTTTAATGTTGCATAAGACACCGACCAATCTGAGACAATTTACAAGACTTGTATTACCAGGCAAGTGTTCAGATAATTGACATTAACAAATATAATTTATAAGTACTCCAGAAAACCCTACTTACACACTGTTAGTGCCTATGAGGAATCCCTTGTTGACCGCTGCGTGTTGTCGTGTGCAGGTGGACATCTGGTCACTGGGCATCATGGTCATAGAGATGGTGGACGGTGAACCTCCGTTCTTCAACGAACCACCACTGCAGGCAATGCGTCGCATCCGTGACATGCCTCCTCCAAAACTGAAGAACACCCACAGGGTAGGCGCAGTAGTAACGCTTTATTTCGTGATGGTGACCATGTCACATTTACAGGGTGATTTAAAATGGTTTGTGAGAAACATGTAATTCTACGCCCACACTTCTATAGCTTTAAATAAAATTTTGTATTCTTAACAGTATATTTTATTTAATAATGTGGTGGGCCAAGCTATAGGTATATAGTCTGCATCTTTCATTAATGTTACTATAGTAACACATTGTTAATATGTTAAGAGACCCATTTAAATTAGGCAATCTAAGATGAAAGGTTAATATTTTTCACATTAACATTTGCCAGGCCCATATTGATCTGAAACGAATTTTATTCTTTATGATTCAGTGACGATTCCTTTTTTTTCAATCAGTGAGTAATATTTCCATGTGATGCTTGTGCAGGTTTCGCCGCGACTTCAAGGCTTCATTGAGAAAATGCTTGTGCGAGATCCCCAACAGAGGGCGTCAGCGTTTGATTTGCTTCAGCATCCGTTCCTGCGACAAGCCGGCCAGTACAGTTGCCTCGTCCCCCTGATGCGTAGTTTCCGTCACAGTCCATGCTAGCACTGCCACTGGACCCAGTCCGACCTGTCAAGTGACATTTCTGTGTGTGTGTCATCAACGTCTGCACACAACTCAAATGCCATACAAGTGGTTGTGCCTTGTTTATTCATAGCAAGACTCTTCGGGATGCAATAGCAGCCAGCATGGCCAGCCAACGTGCAGAAAACATCATTAGATCGTCAGGTTCTAAAATGTCCTCAACAGCTATGACATTGCTGTGTGAATTGTGCAAGTTATTGTGCGAAGTATTTGGTGAAATGGCTGCACAAGCGGACAAGAATGTGCATGTCTGTCACGACTTATAAATGTCACAGAACAACGCTGAACTGCAAAAGTGGTGTGCAAAATCTGGGACAAACACAACTGCTCTTGTCCGGGAAGTATCTTCACGCGACGTGAGCTGAAATGTGCCTGACTTTGGTGCCTTTTGGTGATCATAATTTGTACATAACCACGTCACGTCACAACGACGACAGTGTCATTGGGAGAAATAACCTGTGGATGGACACGTTGAGTGGTTCACTTATGCCACGTACTAATGTAGTGGGGGAGTGTTTTAATGATAGTATCATATGGTGAAAATGAAACGTAATATATTATATAAACAACGTCCATCCGATGGGCAGGAGCGTTATATTTCTATGTATTTCATTTTACATCAACATGTGTATTTTAAGACCTATATATCTATTTACCTTTAGCTGGTGACATGTAAAATATGCAATTATTTTTATATTTCTACAGTCTAGCTATAGGCTCCTGTACAGGATGTGTAGGTTGCGTGTAGGGGTTTTCTAGAGAACGTAGTTTGAAATGCAGGAATGTTGTGTTCTTTTAACTTGCCTTCGCACATTTATCACGGGCAATCACATATCTTTTGTTGACTATTTTGATGCCAGCTGGCCGACATATCCGTTTGATTACAAACCCATTTTGTTCCTTTTACCCGACCTCGTCATATCTGAATAATTTTACAGAGTAATTTTACAGAATTGTTGCTTTTAATAATGTTTACTTTGCATGTATTTATTTAGTTTTAAGAGATCAGTACAATTACTGATTGTAGTAGGGTTGGACTGGTGTTGTAGTGTGTTAACCTGCCTGTAGGTGGTGCTGTGGACACTTGTTTTAATGTTACCTATTTTGTGACGTCTTGGGCTAGCATGAATGGTAACTGTCTTACGGATAATTTGTATGTAAAAATGTATGCGAGTCTATGAATTTAAAATGGTACAAATGCAGTCCGTCTTGGCACAGTGGATTTATTAGAAACATTGAGGTAATTGTAATATTGTGATTGGTTATTCCATTATTTAAAATAACAAGTCTTAACAATGTTTTAATCAAAATTGTACGGCAACTAGCATGTAGATGGTTACCACTCTAGCAACGATGAAAGGTTTAATGTTTGTAACTGCTCTAGACTATTCAATGATAAAGAAGACTTTCATGCACTTTTGCAACTTAACACACTTGACTCACAATGTGTGCACGTAACTGTAAATAAACAGCAGCCATGGGAGAGATCCTGCCAGGCTGTCACAGTGGACAATTGAAAGATTTAGAATTGGGTCAGATGTGCCTGTATTGTTAAGGTAAAAATGCTGCTAGAAGTACTTCTGGTCTGTACGGTTTTCGTAGCCAAGTCGAGGACTAACACGTGTCCTGACAGCTGTTTACCCAGATCATATTGTAAAGTTGCATTTGGCATCCTGAGGTTTTTGTGTGAGCCGAGTAAACTGTAAATGTATTGTAAACTTGTACATTAGCTGGCTTGTTGTAGGAAAGACTGTTAGCCAAAGTCACTGCTTTGTTGTCAAATAGATCTGTCTAACATTAGATTCCTTCTGGCATATCTGCAGGCATGTACATATGTATGTAGGCAATACTAGGCATAAAGTTAATGTACAAAGGCATACATAACTGCAACCAATGACAGCCATGAAGTTGATTTATTCGTTGGAACCAGAAGATGTTTCTGTTGTAAAATCACTGAGTGTAGTTGCTTGATGAATATGTGTCCCTCGGTACTGCCTGTAGAAATGGGTATGCCTAGACTATGACAACCTGGAAGTGTCCATATCTCACTAATGATTGGATCAGATAATATCTTATGGCTGTCATGGTTTGTTGAATTATTGCTACGTAGATATTACCATGTCACCTGGATTGTAGTCTGCAATGTCTTGAACGTTATTTTGTTCTACTGGTGTTGTCCATAAATAATGTCCAATATCTTTGGTTGCAAACTGTTTGGCAAAAAGATATGTACATTGTATCGTGCAACTAAACGTGAGGTAGTATTGCTTTAGACAGTATATGGCTGTCCTAATAACTGAGCAGAACATAGATTTTCTTGTATGACAGTGTAAAGTTAATGTTGATTTTGCTTGTGTCAGATGCATGGATTTTTTCATAGTGTTATAGGTGATAGACATGTATTGTAGCATGCTACATATGTATGGTATCATGCCATGAACTAAAGAGATCAAATTTTGTGTAGATGCTCCTAATTGTGGCATAGAAATGTTCGATTTTAGTGCACCTGTCCATGCTATCTACGATGATTATGTGATTGAATGCTTGACAATTTTTACAACATATTTTGCTAGCAATGCAGAAAGTTAATAGGGTGCATTAAAAGAATCTTATTGCAGCTGTTGTACCCGTGAATTGCAATATTTTTGTGATGTGTTGGCATGACGTGATCATGTTTAGTTTGGCTGCTTATTTTGCCAAAGGATTAAGTTATTTTAAAACCATAGTAGTCCAGAAATTGCTGTCTCTGCAGAGGATCGTGGTATTTTAAAATCATATCAGGCCTTTTTGAAAGTATTTGATGGATACCAACATATTTTATGATCAGTATATATGTACATATGTTACAAAGTATTCAGTGGTTATACAGCACTGGCATGTTTCCGACACACTGGCGTTTAGCCAACTTCAGTGGTAGCCTGAGATTCGTAAGCAACAGTAGTATTTAGCCATTCTTCGTGGCAGCTTTGAGTCTGTGACATGTTGTTTGGGTGAGAAAATAACCTCTCCACACGTACCAGCAACATGTAAAAGTTAGAGTCGTAGCAGGCTGCTTGTAGAACAACTGGCTGAATTCACCTAATCAATGCGGCTGGTAGTTCATGTTGAACGACACTCGAACGTGTGTTTTACGATGAGGTGTGTGAGGCTTTATGGCAACGTGGCAGTCCCGACAGTAAAGACGTGAAGAACTGACGTGTGTCAAGGTCAAGGAGGCGTTGGGTGTAGTACTGGGCACGTCTTGTGCTCACACAACTCGTACGTTGTGTGTTGATTTCAGACAGCATTTATATCAAATAAAGAAATGTACAAAATAATGTGTGGATCTGTCGTTTTCTTTCCTATATGGGGTTGATATCACATGATCTATTCTACCCTCTCATAATTCATGTTAGTAAGTCGTAAAGTGGTGTTATTTGCTCTTATCGTTAAACTTAATTAGCAGGCTTAAGCTTCCTTTATTTGGTCGTAGTTTAGTCATGGATTAACAAGTATAATTTATTATTGTAGGGACTCACTGAAATGATTAAACACTTAGCGACAAAGAAATGTCAGAGCTGACAGGAAGGTGAGTGAGACGCCTGTACCTCTAACGGTCTAACCCAGTGTTGAGGCGGAGCTGGAGATAGGAGTAAAAATGAAAGTCGGTAAATATTGAACACCACTCCGGCGGTCGGTGTACGGTGGAAAAGAGAACCCGATTTAAAGTCTAGTGTTGTCGTGGGCAAGTTCGTTCAATCTACGTTGCTCCAGTTCACCTAGCTGTATGAATGAGCACCTGATTGTCGAAGGTGGTGGATGTTTGTGTATGAACAGTCTTAGTGCATTAATATTGTAGCGTGGCTGCAATGGCATATTTCGAAAGCATTGAGCTACGACCCTTTCGGTTTTGTCTTTAATAACATTGCGTCACTACAAGGCTAACTAATCATGCTGTTGCATGCTCGAACAGTTTTGCCCCATCCTCTTGTAGATGGAACAGTCCACCAGGGAAAGAAATGTAAAGCGATTTCACCAGTCCTACGGACTGTATATATATAATTATATATGTATATATATATATATGTATATAACTATATATATATGTCTATATATATATGTATAATATATATGTATATATATATATATGTATGTATATATATATATAATATATACATGGTTATATCAGCGTTCGGCGTGTTTGTAAACACGATCCTGTTGCCCGATGATATTCCCTGGGTCAACACTTCGAGGTGTGAATAAATGCGGCCGGCCGAAACAAGAGACAAGTTGCTGCGCTGATCGAAGCGACATCGGTAGGTGGCGCTCCAGTTCCTGTTGCGTAATTTTTGTACCGGGCGACGTTCGTGGGGCGTGGCAGAGACTGGCTGTCCGAGCACGTGGGTGTCTGTCGAACGATCATGGGATGTGACGAATATGTTGCATTGAGCAAGTCAAACTCCAAAGAAGCGCATTTATCATGTTCTAAGCTGATACAGTTTAAGTAATGGTTTAATTTGAAAGAAATGATCTTACAAATAACATTGAAAGTCGTCAAAATGGCATCGATTGATGGCTTGTCTCTCCCACTAGATTACCCGAACGTGAACCAGCACCACGACATTTAAGGTGGGTAAAGCCAAGGCGGAACAGAACTAGATGCTCTTTAATACACTGCTAAGAATTAAAAGGTCCACCTGGCGTTATGCACTTAATTAATTGCAGAACTTGTTTGACAAATAGAGATTCTATTTTAGTTCTAATATCTAAAATATTAAAGCCTCCGTCCGCAAATGTGTTTAATAGTGATTTTCTTTTCAAAGCTTCGGGTTTATTGTTCCAAAGAAATGGAAATTCCAATTTTTCCCCACCTTGTTTGGTACTGAGTTAAGACTCCCTATGTGCCAAATGGAGCTACACAGCACATATTGCATGGTGATAATTTCTCCCAAATGATAATTCCATCCTAGCTGCTACATCAGCTCACACATTTTTCGAAATTAGAAATAACTTTCCCCGAAGTTTTTTATCGGCTTCTTTTGTACCTGTACAAACGCCGTATTTTTTTGGAAATCACTAGTCCATTTTAGGACATCAGATTCAACTAAGAGGACCCGGGTTCGAATCCTCTGCTGCGGCGTTAAAACCTTGGGCAAGTTTTATCATTCTACATTGCTCCCGTTCACCCAGCTGCATAAATGAATACCTGGCAATAGGCATGTGATTGATATGTGTGCGAGTAGCCTTCGCGCATTATTTGAAGCATATGGCTGCATGCTTCCCAGAGATGGTGTCTGATTGAATAGGACTGCCAGGGAAGTAAAGTATAAAGCGCTTTGACCAATCCTGAGGTTTGGATAGTGCGCTATATAACAACTTACATTTACCTCTTTTAACTGAACACTCAGCCAACGTCCAAACCACACCCCAAAGGTTTTCCCGTTTTTGAGATTGGCGAACTGCCAACTCCACATATCCCTCCACCCCGGTAGACCAAACTGTCTCTTTTCTTAAGCTTTTTCCCATCCTACTGTATTCACAGCTCTTTCGTCCTATGTTTCACCCGTCTTCTCCAAACATACTCTCAGTCCAAGTCTGCTGAACATATCTTTCCACTCTATCAGCTGTTCTTGGAGATTTGATACCCCGTCCGCTACTACTGCAAGGCCATGCATCTGAGTACAATTGTTTCCGGAGTATGTCTTTTGTACAAATATCTTTCTGCTTATCAGTTTCATCAGAGCGATAAACAACAATGGGCTCAAGGCGCTCCCCTGTGTCAGGCCAACATTCACTTTGGATTCTCCTGACACACAGCCCCTGCTCTTCGTGTCCTAATATGTCCTCTCCACCAACCTGACCTCCCCCTCTGGGACCCCCACCCACCTCAGTGTTCCCATTGTCATTTCTCTTGGGATTGTAGCACAGGCCTTCTCCAGCTATATGAATCTAATTGCCATATCCTCCTGTCCTTCCAGTTTCTTCTCTACTAACTACCTCTGGGCAAACATCCAATGCGTCGTTCCTCTTCCTTGTCTAAACTCCAACTGTTTTCACCGATTTCCACTTACACTACTGCTGTTATTCTGCCATCCAGATTCTTTCCAGCAACTTCAACGTATGGCTTAGCAACGTATCTCCCTTTCTTTTCTATATTCGGGCAACTAGCCCCGTTCTTTATTCCTCTGTGAACTTCCCATCTCTCTTGCAGGTGTTCAGCAATTTATTTTTGTGGATCATCGTCCAACTCTCTCAGCCACCGCCAGCATCTCTACTCGTACTTCACCAATGCTTGTTTATCTTTCCAAATAGGCCTACACGATAAACCGTAAGAATGGCCCGGGCTGTGACAATCTTCATAAAGCTTATATTACTTCCCACCACTGTGTGTGCGCGCGCGTATGTGCGTGCATGTGCGCATGCGTGTACGGGGATGTGGATGTGTGTGGGTGTGTGTGTGCGTGTGTGCGCGCGCTGTGTGTTTGTGTGGGCCTGGGTGCGTGTGTTTCATAAAGCTTACATTATGTGTGTGCGCGCGTGTGTGTGTGTGTGTGTGTGTGTGTGTGTGTGTGTGTGTGTGTGTGTGTGTGTGTGTGTGTGTGTGTGTGTGTGTGTGTGTGTGTGTGTGTGTGTTGTGTGTGTGTGTGTGTGTGTGTGTGTGTGTGTGTGTGTGTGTGTGTGTGTGTGTGTGTGTGTGTGTGTGTGTGTGTGTGTGTGTGTGTGTGTGTGTTGTGTGTGTGTGTGTGTGTGTGTGTGTGTGTGTGTGTGTGTGTGTGTGTGTGTGTGTGTGTGTGTGTGTGTGTGTGTGTGTGTGTGTGTGTGTGTGTGTGTGTGTGTGTGTGTGTGTGTGTGTGTGTGTGTGTGTGTGTGTGTGTGTGTGTGTGTGTGTGTGTGTGTGTGTGTGTGTGTGTGTGTGTGTGTGTGTGTGTGTGTGTGTGTGTGTGTGTGTGTGTGTGTGTGTGTGTGTGTGTGTGTGTGTGTGTGTGTGTGTGTGTGTGTGTGTGTGTGTGTGTGTGTGTGTGTGTGTGTGTGTGTGTGTGTGTGTGTGTGTGTGTGTGTGTGTGTGTGTGTGTGTGTGTGTGTGTGTGTGTGTGTGTGTGTGTGTGTGTGTGTGTGTGTGTGTGTGTGTGTGTGTGTGTGTGTGTGTGTGTGTGTGTGTGTGTGTGTGTGTGTGTGTGTGTGTGTGTGTGTGTGTGTGTGTGTGTGTGTGTGTGTGTGTGTGTGTGTGTGTGTGTGTGTGTGTGTGTGTGTGTGTGTGTGTGTGTGTGTGTGTGTGTGTGTGTGTGTGTGTGTGTGTGTGTGTGTGTGTGTGTGTGTGTGTGTTGTGTGTGTGTGTGTGTGTGTGTGTGTGTGTGTGTGTGTGTGTGTGTGTGTGCTCCCATGTGTCAGGCCAACATTTACTTTGGACTCTCCTTACACCCCCGGTCGACACAGCTCCCTGCTCTTCGTGTCCCCTCCACCAATCTGACCTCCCCCTGGGACCCCCATCCACATCAGTGTTCCCAGTGTCATTTCTCTTGAGATTGTAGCATAGGCCTTCTCCAGTGGCCGGTTACATGACACGCACCCAGAAAAACTGGCAATGAGCTCATTTATTTTTCTGTTGATAAATATTTGAATAAAAGTGAATTTAAAATTGCATAACTGTGTTATTTATATAACTATTAAAATACTGTTCGCAGTGTTTTGAAATGCATTGAATGGAGTAATAAATTTGCAATATTTTTTCTTCATACTAATTAATTCAGTTAATTAGTTACTATTACCTAAGTAGTGCACCAAGTTAACAGACCAACACATTCTAATTAAGACCAGCAGAGTTCATAAATATGAAGATATTTATTTCAAT
>JAODUO010001689.1:95000-103218 GCA_025642075.2 Ridgeia piscesae | reverse complement strand
AAAATATTTTTTTCCCAGTTTGTCTAATAAGTGAATATGCTTCTGTCACCATTAATGTATACTTATATAGTATACATTTAGGTATATGGAATGTTACAGTTGTCTTTCAGTTCCCCTTTAAGGAACTGGAGCAACGTTTCAAAGGACAGGACAGGATTTGAACACATTTTCTCTAGGGTGAACCTCCTACACTTTAGCACTACCTGAAAAAGCATGTACGCATGTACGCAGCTATAAATGCGCGCATGCGTGTAAGGCTGTGGCTGTGGCTGTGGCTGTGGCTGTGGCTGTGGCTGTGGCCGTGGCCGTGGCCGTGGCCGTGGCCGTGGCCGTGGCCGTGGCCGTGGCCGTGCCCGTGCCCGTGCCCGTGCCCGTGCCCGTGCCCGTGCCCGTGCCCGTGCCCGTGCCCGTGCCCGTGCCCGTGCCCGTGCCCGTGCCCGTGCCCGTGCCCGTGCCCGTGCCCGTGCCCGTGCCCGTGCCCGTGCCCGTTGCCGTGCCCGTGCCCGTGCCCGTGCCCGTGCCCGTGCCCGTGCCCGTGCCCGTGCCCGTGCCCGTGCCCGTGCCCGTGCCCGTGCCCGTGCTGCCGTGCCGTGCCCGTGCCCGGCCTGTGCTGCCGTGCCCGTGCCGTGCCCGTGCCGTGCCGTGCCGTGCCCGTGCCGTGCCCGCGTGCCCGTGCCCGTGCCGTGCCCGTGCCCGTGCCGTGCCCGTGCCCGTGCCCGGCCGTGCCGTGCCGTGCCCGTGCCCGGGTGCCGTGCCGTGCCCGTGCCCGTCCCCGTGCCGTGCCGTGCCCGTGCCGTGCCGTCCCCGGGTGCCGGTGCCGGTGCCGGTGCCGGTGCCGGTGCCGGTGCCGGTGCCGGTGCCGGTGCCGGTGCCGGTGCCGGTGCCGGTGCCGGTGCCGGTGCCGGTGCCGGTGCCGGTGCCGGTGCCGGTGCCGGTGCCGGTGCCGGTGCCGGTGCCGGTGCCGGTCCCGGTGCCCGGTGCCGGTGCCGGTGCCGGCACCGGCCGGCCGGTGCCGGTGCCGGTGCCGGCCGGTGCCGGCCCGCCGCCGCCCGGTGCCGTGCCGTCCGCCGGTCTGCGGTCACCGGTCGGCCGACACCGGGACACCGACCCCGACACCGGTCCGGGCCGGTCCGGGCCGTCCCGGGCCGGTCCGGGCCGGTCGGCCGGCCCGGTCCGGGCCGGTCCCGGGACCGGTCCCGGGACCGGTCCCGACCCGTGCCCGTGCCCGGGACCGTCCCGACACCGACACCGTGCCCGTGCCCGTGCCCGTGCCCGTGCCCGACGCCGTGCCCGGCCCGTGCCCGTGCCCGTGCGGGCCGCCCGGTCGGCCGGTGCCGTGCCTGCCGGCCGGTCCCGACACCGTGCCCGTGCCCGAGCCCGTGCCCGTGCCCGTGCCCGTGCCCGTGCCCGTGCCCGTGCCCGTGCCCGTGCCCGTGCACCGACACCGACCCGTGCCCGTGCCCGCCCCGGTCCCGTGCGCCGCCCGCCCGCCCGGTCACCGGCCCGCCCGGTCCCGACAGGCGCAGGCGCAGGCGCAGGCGCAGGCGCAGGCGCAGGCGCAGGCGCAGGCGCAGGCGCAGGCGCAGGCGACACCGACACCGACACCGGTACGAATATACGTATGCAACATACGTATATTCGTATGTTGCATACCTTCTGGGATGGTGTCCCACGTTACGCTTAACACAAATAAATCAAGCAGGAGCGTTCATGACCTCATGCGTTGTTTCTGAAGTGCCTATAATAGCTTTAATCGTTCCACATGGCTGAATAAAAACAAACGTCTGCGCAACATGGCGCGTTTGCGTTCCGGGTTAGGTTTCTTTCCAAAAACAAGGCAAGTAACTAATGGGACTAGGCGGGTAGGTCTATCAAGTTACAGCATCTGTCACGTATTCAACAGTTCTGTGTTGCACGTTGATATTTCTGCCTGGCGCCTAGTGGCATACATTAATTTACATCTGCGGCTTGAGTTTGCGTTAATACATTCAATCAGTGGTTTCGATTGGGTTGTTAGTGACCAGTTTATATATGGAACACAATTGTCGGCCGTATACAGTGTCGAATCATCGGTGAATATGTCAATCTTTGTTTCTGATATTTCTGGAATATAACATAATATAATTTTGGCGTTATCCTTATATATCCCTGTATTTTGCGTGCATTGGTTTTGTTTATGTTATGTTTGATTTAACATTAACGATATATGATTTGTTCTAAAAAGCTGTACAAAAAATGTCATCATTGAATATAGCACAACTACTATATCATGGATCTATGACACAATGACGCACAAACGGTTTGAAATTGCAGTACAATTATTCGTAGAAGGATTGTCACATGGTGTGTCCTTTTTTCTGAAGTTTGACGAGTTTGTTTGTTCGGTCTGTCGTATGTGTTACGTGGGGTACGCCCAAGTCTTTGTTGTAATATGATCACATTGGTAATTGATATGTTGTTTTTGCAAACTGAAAGTTATGCATTTATGACCAGCTGCATTGTTCTTTGACCAATCGCCATATATCTAATATGTGTTATAGACACAGCCACCATTCCTGTAGCGGGTATAACGGAGGTAAGTGCGAGTGACGTGTTTCCCATATCTTAATATTGTTTCTGATCCAGCAAACTGTTTAACGTGTGTTT
This sequence comes from Ridgeia piscesae, assembly GCA_025642075.2. Classification (NCBI taxonomy): domain Eukaryota; kingdom Metazoa; phylum Annelida; class Polychaeta; order Sabellida; family Siboglinidae; genus Ridgeia; species Ridgeia piscesae. The sequence goes on along the minus strand of JAODUO010001689.1, from coordinate 100,572 downwards.
ATGCTTAAGTGTAAATGCAATGTTTCATTCCCATATTACATAGTGTGTAGATATAAATACTTGTGAGCGTGCTGGCAAACGTACGAGTTTTTTTTACAGAATATATGCATTTACCTATGCATGTATGTGTATTTTTGTGCGAATAGCTGGCATATATTTAACTTTAACACATACTTTCCAAATGCTAGAAAACCGATGTGTTTATCTTGCAAAAGTTAACTGAGTATACGGTAGATAATTTTTCAATTTTCATTTTTGTCGTTTGTCTCCTTTGGAAACCATTAGCATATCCATACGTCCATCCGTGCTAATCTTATTCCGGTAAAATAAGGGGCTTTACCGCTGTCCCCTCGTCGAATCTCTCGACTTGCATTATTCCTGCGTCTTTGATGTTTCTTCCTCACTAGGTTTATAAATGTGACATGTTATTGTAATTATCTCCATAATGTAAAATTGTATTACATTATTGTTATATATATATATATATATATATATATATATATATATATATATATATATATATATATATATATATACTCATTTGCATACGCTAGTTTGCTTTCTATAAATGCTGGTTATCGCTTGCATTGCACATGCCGCCATCACACTAGTATGTTTGTAATATATCAATATGAGTTACCTAGACGAAAGTGGTGTACCTGCGTGTAACAACATCCATTAATAGCAAAGACACGGCTCAGTCAGTAAGTCGTGCCCACGTTTCCAAAAAACAAATTAGTCTATTACGTGTTGCGGCATTGTTGTGTTATTTTTGACGCTGACGAAATCAAAGCACATTTCGTCTAAACAGCCCAGCTGGTAAACATTATCAAGACAATTAAATAGCGCTTTTCCAACAGTCATTGCTCACAGCGCTGTATAACAAGTTCTTGAAGATAGGTATATCTCTTCTTTTACATTAAAAGCAGCAGTGGTCATATTTGTTAATGTCAGTTGCTGCGGTAGCGCGAATCATAGACTTGGGGCTTTTACGCTGAAAGCTCTGTCACCGCAGTGACGCCTTGTGCGTGGTACACATAATTAATGGTGGTCGCTGGAGGGCAGCGACCTAACCGGCTGTAGTCAACTGGGGCCGTATGCATGGCCAGGGACTAACTCGTGAAACTGGGTATAACTCGGTTGCGAGGTCGCAAGTTCGCTAATCCGGTATGCATGAGCACCGCATAGGCTCGATTTTAGGCTGTTGCCCGCACTTCGACCGCCTATCTCTAGGCTCGCTAGCTAGGAGGTGTAACTCTTAGGCGGTGGTGAAAAATGGCGGCCGTGGTAGTTTGGAGAAGTAAACACAGGAGGAATTTGAAGCGAAATCGGGTATTCCGGGATAGGAGGAATCCACTCGATATGTACGACGACGTGGAGTTATACGACAAGTTTAGATTTCGCCGACACGATGTCCTTACAATCGTAGATGAACTGCGAGACGACTTAGAATACCCCGACACGCGACAAGGCCCCTTGCCGGCTACTCTGCAAGTTGTAGTGGCTTTGCGGATGTATGCAAGTTTGTTTCTAGAATTTGGTGGCTGAGATCATCGGCGTCGACCAGTCAACCGCATCCCGAACCATATACCGTGTGACCAACGCTTTGGTCGCTCGGATGCATGAGTAGATACAGCTACCGACGCAACAACAAGACGACCGGCACAAGGCGAAGTTCCTCCGGCATGCATTGACGGGACCCACGTCCGCACGAGCACGAATATGTCAACAGGAAGAATTTTCACTCGATAAACGTCCAGGTAACGTGTGATTTATCAAATAGTTTACATTTCCCAAAACCTTTATGCAATGTGACTCTGTTGTAACATACTAGGTAATAACCTATTTACTGAACTATTTCTTGAAGTACTTGGAATGAATCAGTGTTTTGCGTGTGCATGTGTGTACCAAAGCAACCATTGTAAAAGTATACGAATACATGATCAAACATAGATTTAAATACAACTTCATAATTGAAATATAAATAAATTGTATTAACTATTTGTAATTGTATTTGACACTACTTAAAATGAATTGGTTGTATAAACTTGTATTTAAATTCTTCCCTAAATTATTTGATTTTTTTTCAAATAATATTTCAAGTACTTTTATTTGAGTACGGTTATTATTAAATGAAGAGTTAGATTTCATTCGCTTTTCTTCAGTCAAAATTGTCATTAGATCATTTGAAAATTGACCACATTTTCTAGTAAGAAAGAAAACCATTATCACTGAGGTCATACCAATGAAAGCAGGGTAAATTGTCTAGTTGTCACCTGTGAGCAGCTTTGTTTTGTTACTAATAAGACTGCTAACACATATTTGCTCTGTATGGTCTGAGGGGAGGTAGGAGTTTCTCAAACAGCATTACTTGCCTACATTGTTGACATTTGACAGCATACCAACTGTAGCTATATAGGAATGTATCATGTAATAATGACACAAATATGATGATGTATTGATTTGACCACATATACAGGGTCCTTGAATAATAATTATTATTCACTTATGTGAAACACCTATACACTGTACATTGTGAAACAGTTAATTTTGCCTCTTGTGCCAGTCACTGATGTTTCCTCTGATTAAAGTAGCAGCCTTATTTGCACTGGCCACTTAATTCCAATTAGTAACACCAGACACCTGCCCACAGCCACCAGCTCCTACTATTGTTTGTTCAAGTGCTCCTTGCAGCTGATAGATAACACATGGCTACACTTTGAGGACAGTATAGTATATATAGAGATTCCTGCATGCTAGGTGTTTATTGCTTGAATGGAAAGGGTGTTTTTATTATGACAGATCAAGGGAATTATGTGGGATACTTGGATCTTTTTACCTATGTAAATTTTTTGGTATTTGCATGTTTAATGTTATAAATGCAAAAACATTCAGGTACTATTTTACTGTGTCATTTAAATTTAACAATAAAGTGCTGTTTGAAATGCATCAGTTACAAAAGAAATAATTTTATTTCACCCCTGTGCTAATGACCACTTCTAAATAAAATTTAAGACACGGTTTTGTTTCATGCACAAACTAGTAATAATTACACAACATAAAGTATTAAAAAAAAACATTCACTCATGTATAAAAACATGCACATTAAATGAGTGTCATCTGTCTCTGTTGCAGTTGATATGTGATGCTGACATGAGGATTATGAACTGCACTGCCATTGGCCAAGTGGCCGGGTTCAGCGCAAGATTCCAGAATCCTGAGGGAATCTCAGCTGTTTGCAGCATTCGAGTCGCCACGAAAATCATTTACTTGTGTGTTTCTTGGGGACAGTGGGTATATATTCTCTCAACGATCCTCAACACACAGAATCAACAGGAATGGTCATACACAGATGCCCACTGTGTCAACATAGCTGTCAAAGTAGCAGTTAACTGCTGCTTTAGTGGCTCCACTTGCATAAACCAGCTGGCACCTGGCTCAGGCTGTGGTGGAGGTTCTGGCAGTGGTGCAGGCATCACAGATGATGATACATCTGGAATGCCAAAACATGTTCCTTTAGTAACTTATTTGAATTAGTACGTGTACTTTATTATTGATATAGTCAATCATGTTTTCTGTAACTGAAGAATAGAGTCACTATACCTGTATGTCGCCATGGTTCAGTCTTACCCAACATGCTATTTACTCACATAATATATAAGATGTTCACTAGATTAAAAATGTATGTACACTCCCACACACCAACATGTTGTGTGGGGGTGTGTGTGTGTGTGTATGTGATGTGTAAGTATGATTATTGTTTAGAATTTAGAAGGTGACAGATCATTGTAGATGTGACAAAGTGTGGATATTGACCTCTGTCCTATTATGTAACTCTACCAGTCACAAACTTGGTCCACCACCAACTCTAGGGCTGACCATGCTCTTGTGTATTGCTATTGTAGTATAATTGCCCTGGTCAAGGATGCCTGCCACTTTATGGTGACTGCCTGTAACTTGAGTCCCCCACTCTGCTATTTTTATGATGGCTCTCTCTCTCTCTTTTATACTGGGAAGTTTCAATTATTAGGATGCTTGATGCAACCCTCAATGTTTACATAAGCTGTTTGACATTGCTAATTAGATATGAAAATAAAAGATTAATTGAGATTGCTCACCTCATGCATCCACTGGCAGAGCCATAGCCTGCCTATCACCTGTGTCCAGCATGAAGCTGTCTGTGCCTTGCACTGAAACATGAACATTATAAGTTTTGTAAATATTACATATTTACGTATTGTGTTAATAGGTTATTTTCATTGTATCGTGTATGAGTTGCATATTACTGTACATAATAATTATTTTGTATAACAGTTCTGCATAAGAGTTTCTTTCACAATACAACTGTTTGTAGCACTCAAATCATTATATAAATTTGAATATAGGCATATGTTTGATTTACTAATGGATGTTGAACTATTATAAATAAAGTGTCATGATATGTTCCATTAATGCATTTGGTTCATTTTTATCGAAATGAGAATTATAGTTGTAATAATTGTACTCCAACAATAATTACATATACTAGTATATGTTTTAATATAAATTTATTTTGTGTTATAATTTATGCTATCAACAAGTCTGAAAACAGTCAGTCCTCGCTTTAGGGCCACTTAATTTTGTTGTAATATATCACAAGCATAAATATCACAAAATAAAATAATTAAATTTAAATAAAAAACACTGTTTGGGATTTTATTTCATTTGTTTAATTTCTATTACTTTTTTTAGCAGAGAAGACACTGTAGTAAATAAGGAATTGTACATAATACGGTGACACTTGAAAGTACAACACACACCACAGACAGTAATCATTCGTTTGACGAGATGTGAATACTCACCATGAATTCTGTTGTCACATCGCCATATCGGTTCCTTCACCAATTGTATCCATTATGATATCAGCATACAGTGGAGGTGTGCTTGGTGGTCTGCCTACCACTTTTCCCTGATCACGTAGTGCGTTCAAAGACCGCAGATTTCAAATCTTTCCCCTTTTGTTTAGGTCGTCCTCCGTTCTTAGCGCCATCCCGATCGAATTCACTTCAGCGTTGTCGTTGAGCTCGCCTCTCGCCAAACTTCCTTTCACCATTGGCCGATGTCTCTTCGTCGACACACTGCATTTGAAAGATGCCTCGAATCCCGCGTCTTCCCTTGTCCACTGCCACGGGGAAGATTTCCCTGGACGCCGGACGTTTTGCACAAGTTCCTGACTAAATTCACGTTTAGTAAGCAATTCGATGAACCGGAAAAGTATCGATCCATCTATGGTGTCCATAGACAAGTGAGAATTTGGGTAAGTGCGCATGATAGTCATTTCAATCTGATAACGTCATGAATATTATCTCACATGAAAATAATAATTCGAAATAAAACAGTACCATAAAGTTGCACTGTTTAACTTGAAAGATTATGCAGGTTCGAAGCGCATATTTTTTAAAGGATAACAATGACATAAAAATGGTGATCAGCAAATATACAAAGATGAATTATATAATATGCTCGAATTGTTATCAATTGTATACAAAATATATCCTACTGACGATTACTCGTGTATGTGTGAGTCTGTAGA
>JAODUO010001689.1:82500-90000 GCA_025642075.2 Ridgeia piscesae | reverse complement strand
GAACTAAAATTTATTCAAAACTATCCTCATTGTGGCACAAAAAAGTACCTTTGAAATGCATTTCTGGATGCCAATTTAACGCCAACTACATTAAAAATGTGCAAGGTCGCAGATTTATTTGTCTGTCGGTGGGATATATAGTGAGTTGTACGTCATGTAACAGTATTAGTTACTATCTTCACAGATCGTCCAATGTCATCACATTACACCGAACAGTACATGCGTCACGACACATGTTTTAACGTGTGCGTCACTGTTAATGTTAGTTCCCAAAAGTTTAATTTGTGAATATTTGTGAACGAGTCGTCTTCGCGCATTGATTGCATCGTAGCTTGATGCTTCCCGTAGAAGCCGAGGTGTTCCGTTGAACACGTCTGCCACGGAAAATATAAACAATCTTGATGATTGGTTGCTTTCAATATTGCACCTTAAAAATACGTTTGTATGTTCCTATTGTGACATGTTCTAATATTTCAGGCGAAAGCTCCGGAGGTACCTTAGCTGCAGCGGTGACATTGAAGTTTCGCAACAGGAACTGGCGACCTCGGATTAAGCTGCAAGTTCTACTCTACCCGCCTCTACAGACCATCGACTTCATGACGCCGTCGAACCGGAAGAATGCGTGTCTTGGCGACTTGGATCAAGCATATATCCGTGACTTCTGGTAGGTACTAATACAAAACTCTCGTGGTATTCAATATACATATACGTATTATTTGTGTTTACCGCAGTCTGTATATGAACGTTACATGTGTATGTGTGCCCCGACAATATGTATTTAAATAAACTAAAATTAAACCGGTATTGGAGTTATTATATTAAACGTAACTAGCTTGACATAATTACTAGATCAATAATAAGTTAATTCTAAAATAATGTTTTTCGCACTTAATTTAGTTATGTCATCATACATTTGTAACAACAATAAGAATTAATAAACAAATATCTTTAGTGATGACGATTCAGAATGAAGCGTGTTTTACGCACCACCAGTCTGACACATATTTGTTAAATGTCGTCGATTAGATAATCTTCTCATTGATAGAGCAGTTGTTTCTTGAAATGTTGGCTATAATTAAGTGAAGACAATCTGGAGGTAACATCGACAACACACACTGCCTCTTATAGGTTGTGGTACGCCTTCGGTAACGTCACAGACAGTCATGTCGTCGGCCGAACAAAGCCGCTGCCAAGGCCCGCTACGGCCGACTGCTGCCGTGGTCAGCTCTCCCTGACACAAGCGAGAAGCCAAGCCAACGACGACTCTCCAAGTCATGTCGTCGGCCAAACAAATCTCTCTGGTCCAAAGTCAAGTCGACATTCACTGACCAGTATTTCGCTCCTCTCATGTCACGTGACCTGAGGAGACTTCCGGAAGCACTAATCATTATTGCAAAAGACGATGTTTTGAGGGATGATGGAGTTATATATGCTCGGCGTTTGAAAGATGCCGGAGTGAAGGTAACTTCGGCCATGTTTTCCGCCCCGCATAATATATTTGCATTACCAGAAGGTAACGTGACCAAAAAGATCGCGCGAGAAATCAGTGATTTTCTCAATTGCAGACTCTAGATAATGACTAAAGTAAGTGACTTAATCAGTCAGTCAAAGTGTTTAAAGGAGTAATATAGCGCAATATGCCATACGATATATCCTCAAAAATATCATTCAGTTGAAGAGTTTGTGTGATATCGTAGTAAACAATATTGTGCGAAACTTGTGTTCGTGTTCCGTTTTGGTCAACAAATCCAGAGACCCAGACTGCCTTCTTGTGTTTATGTACGAAAATAGTTCGTCTTTTTTAAATTATCTAATTTGTGTATATTTAATATTATGCTTTCTGTCAAATTATATATATATATATATATATATATATATATATATATATATATATATAAAATTTATATACTACTGCTATATATATATATGTATATGTATGTATATATATATATTTTTATATATATATATAAAATATATATATATATATACATATACATATATATATATACATATATATATATACTATAATTATGAGGTAGTGGACACCAAGTGCTATTTTTGGTTGTCTTGTGTTTTGTTAAAATTCAAAACTTCCCGAATAATATTCCGGAGCGCAACCCTCTCAGCTCAGTGCACCTCACTCCGAAAATTGCATATACATTCCGGTATATGTGATATGTTATTGTCAGAGTTGCTGTTATTTCTCTTTCCACATTTTCATTTTAGCTACGGCATATTTTTCGTGCTGTCGAAATGGAAGTGGGTTTTTCTACATATTGTTCAATGTTTTGTCTGTGGTTGCCTTAAAATATACATTTCAATAAGTTATTTATTGTGTTTATTCTCAATTCTTATTATTTTGTCGTTTGTGTTATGTCACTCACGAACAAATGTTCCTTTTTTCCCCTTTAAGTTTCGTGTTAGGATTAATTTGAACGTACCTATGACAATATTGCTTTCGGATGTTTAAATGCATTTGTACTGGAGTAGTAGGAAAACATCATTTGGGTTTCATGCCTGTGTACTCGAGTAATTACCTAGGCTTTGAAGAATTGCGTGATTGTGTGTGATACCGTTGTCTTCAGATTCTCGTCACGAAGGAATGAAAGTTTATTTAAAAACAACAACAACACAGCAATATACAGCACATTATGGAAAATGATACAATATATAATGGTAAAGACAATGCAATATAATACAGTTCCGTGAATGGTGAATCGCTGCTGCTGTTAATGGGACAAAGCATAAGTCATGTAACTTGTAAGGCGCTACGCATTTTTCCACTAAAATGCATAGCAGTTGTAATAAGAGTTATGAGATTGAACACAAATCAACAGTAATGGTATTTTTATCGTTGTGTTAACTGTTCATAAATAGTAACGTCGACATTAATATTTTCTTAAATTGTTGCAAACTTGGCAACTGTGCTATGTCACTCACAAATGGAATAACCACACCAGCTGCTGACAACTTCGAGAAATGAACCATCTCACGATGGATGTCAGGATTGACAATATTCTCCACAATACCGTGAGAAGCACGTACCAGAGCTACTACCTACGAAAATATATCGTCTGTATTGTAAAACATGTGCCTGTTCAGAACCGGGAATTGGGGATCCCGCCACAGACGAAGCCAATAAAATGAAGGAACTTTGTCATGAAATGTAATGAATATGAAAAGACAAAGAAACTAACCGCACAGTTTATGGATCAGTCAATCACGTCAGCGTACAAAGACAAAACAATTACAATAACATAACGATAAAACTAACCGTTGAAATGTCTTCGTAAAAACGACCTTCGTAAACACGAATATATATTTCACAGGTCTGGGTCAGGAGAATAAGGTCGACAGGCCCAGATAGCATTTCATGTTGTTTTCATTAAGTTTTGTGGACGCTTTTGGCCGAAGTGTAAGATTTGTATGCGTTATCGAATCAAAATTATTTTACATCTTTACAATTTATACAAATCAATCAAATCAACTTTTCGCAAATTACGGATATAATTATATAATAAAAATAATATATATATATATATATATATATATATATATATATATATATATATATATATATATATATATATATATAATGTAAATATATATACCTACATATATATATATATATATATATATATATATATATATATATATATATATATATATATTTATTATATATAAAATATTATATATATATATATATATATATATATATATTATATATTATATATATATATATATATATATACATGGGTATATTATAAGCTACAATAAATTAACTGTTAAAGTAAATAGCAATACATAAAATATGTATACAAATAAGTATTTTAAAAGTCATTAGGCAGCAGGGTTTCTTCATCTCAACTGGAAGAGAATTCCACAGTTTCAGCCACCGTGTGTGTGTGTGTGTGTGTGTGTGTGTGTGTGTGTGTGTGTGTGTGTGTGTGTGTTGTGTGCATGTGTGTGTGTGTGTGTGTGTGGTGTGTTTGTGTGTGTGTTTGGTATTTGTGTGTAGTGTGTGCTATTGTTTCGTATATATATATATATATTTATATATATATATATATATATATATATATATATATATATATATATATATATATATTATATATATATATATATACTACTAGCCAAAATTACCAAGTGATATTTGTTGAAAAAAGTTAGCTATCCTCCCAAATACCAGAGCGAGCGTATCACATAGCTTGTTCTTTTCGGACCCACGCCATGTTTACGATTGATGGCGCCCTCTATCGGAAGGAACCATTTTTTCTTGCTGACGTTGTGTAAGTTTTTACGAAACTGTAAAACTAATCTTTAATGCCGTATTATTTTCGATGTGCTTTGCGAATAAAATTATCACTGAAAAGGAAGCATCTATAGGGTATAAATTTGCAGCCGCGGATAGGATGATAACTGATAATGTTGCGGTTTGCTTACATGACAACAAACCTTATGGCGTCAAGCTTCGAACGGATATTTTATATTACCGTTGCGATGTAGCATGTCCCAGAACAAACATTTGCTCAAAACGTTACACTTGTGAATTTTATAAGATTATTCGTGCTGTGGTTTTACGATGAAAACGGCGTTAATTGGAAAAGACATCCCATATTGAACAAGCTTCGGTTACCCAAGCTCCGTGAGGTGGCAGCACTTTTCAGCCCCTCAACTCTGCCTGGAGAATTAATGGGCTGCCGTTGTAACCGCCAAGGCGGCCTTACCCTAGATAAAGGAAGAAACGCTGATTGGCTCTCAGGCCAACCATTAAATAAAAATTAAATAACATACCTGTCAAGTCTACCGATTTGATCGGGAGTCTCCAGATTTTAGACATATCTACCGATTTCCAGATCGGGTTTTCTATTTAAGCCGTTTCTCCCGATTTAATAAAAAAAATCTCCCCCCAAAATCCCGACCCGTAGATTTGCCGCAACTTCGAACAAAGAAACATGAACATGCTTATTCTTGCCGATAGAGGGTGCTGTTACCAAGGCCTTGCGCGCGTAGAGTATCTACACAGCGCGCGATTTGTCCTATGTCTATCCGGGTACTTCGCAAGGTGAACCTTGACCTGCGCCATTTTGAGGTATGCAACGCAAGAAGCAGGTCACGATAAAACAGCAGAAGCAATAATTGATCATGGCAGAAAGTAAGAAGGAACCACCAAAGAAGAAACAAAAATATATATGCAAGTATTAAGATAAATGGACGGTCGAGTACCCGTGGGTATGTAATAGTCGACAAGGTATCGGGCATGCCTTTTGCAAAGTGTGTGTGATAGACACCAAAGTGGATCACGGAGGCAAGAATGATTTGAAGAAGCATTCAATCACAAAGAAACACACCCGGCTGCAGAAACCGCAGTAAACCACAGCTCCTGTGACGAACTTGTTTTACAGTGAATGCAGATACAGAAGATGTAATTCGAAGAGAGATTCTATTCACAAATTTCGTTGCGGAGCACAATTTGCCGTTTGCTGTGGCAGACCATTTACACGCCTATGCAAGCAAATGTTCCCAGATTCGAAAATAACTAAGAAATTATCCTGTGGCCGAACCAAGACGACGACGATTATCAAAAAAGTCATCGCTCCTGCTTTAGAAGAAGAACTTGTGAAACAGTGGAAAACTGGGCCTTTTTCATTCGGGTGTGACGCATCTAATGACATTATCCAACACTGTGGTTAAATACTGTGCCCAGGTGAGGGAAAGAGCAGTCACAGATTTCTTGGACATACCAATCTGCAATATTGGCACAGTACAATCCATATTTGACCAACTAGATGCCACATTCGAAGCAAAGGGAATTCCCTTGAAGAATGTCGTGGCCTTCATAAGTAATATTTGCAACACAATGGTAGGGAAGAAAACTCTGCAATATTTGACATTGGCTGTGTGTGCCACTTGGCCAATCAGTTTACAATGACAGGAATCAAGGCCTTACCTGTGCCTGTGGAGGATCTCCTAGTGAATGTGTTTTACCATTTCCAGTACAGATAATAAAATTAAAATTTTTATTTTTCAGTAAGGTAAAAACATTGGAATTAAACACTTAAAGTTTTCAAGGGCGTAATTACTTGATATAGAGAATAGAGCCTGTTTTGGGAACTTTGGTGATGAATAATTGCAAAGAGGACGCTTGCATGATATGTATAAGTGGTTTAAATGTTGTGATGTGCTAATAAAATCATGGAGTTTTGTTTTGTTTTGTTGTTTCATTCATAATTTCATGGGCTATTACTATTCCAAGTATTTTCCGCAAAGGTCGCATTGACCCGTTCGTGGTTGGCGTAACAGCTTGCGCGCAATTTCCCCCATGGAATTTTTCAAATATTGACAGGTATGAAATAACGATATACTTTTACAAGGTAATATTATTCTATGAAAAATATTCAACATTGAACTTATATTCACACAAAAATAAAAATGTGCAGTTGTTTTTCAAATAGGAATTACGGCAGGATTAACCAGTATCCCTGAGGTGGCAGCATTGTTTGGCATCACACGGATAATATAAAAAAACCGGCAAATTCACCAGACTGTCTTCTCGGCGTAGTTACGCAGGCGACCGACAGTCGGTTAAGCGAGGCTAATATTAAACGAGATATGGAAGAGAAATAGAACGCAATTGGTCCCATCGGGGGACGCTGTAAATTCTCACAATGGCGCCTCCACGTTTCAATCCCAGAGTGCAACAGCATATTTTCCCGCTAATACATTTGAAAATTGGGTCAGCATGTCCCATCCTAGAAATAGATAGCGCGCATACGCTATGACGTCACGAAATACTAACTTGTGAAATACTAACTTGTGAAATACTAACTTGTGAAATACTAACTTGTGAAATACAAAGTCGGTGACTATGATTTTTCCGACATCCAGCAAGATATTTGTAAAGAGCATCATTATCTTACCGATGTTGTAGACATACATGAATTTCCGCGGACGGGACTCCACGTGTAACCTTTAGAATTATATTTTGAAATATTGAATCTCCCAAGATGTCTTCAAACCACTGAAAGAATATTTGAAGAAAAAACTAGATCCATGATCCATTCCAGTTGGCCCTCTAAGTCACGTGCAAAATGTCAACAAACGAAGGTATTGGATTACAAATGCATAATAACGAGAGTGAATGACAGACTGTATTAATTAATTATGCGTATGATGATGAAACATACGAACGTGACAATGAGAGTTCATAAAGTACATGATACACCGTAACTATGACACAGATTCGTTTTATGTCCACTTACGCATGGACAATAATTATGTAAACATAAATCACGTTTGATCGACGTGTTTCAAGGGTTATCGTTAGATGCCACCGCAGATCAAAGTTGAGGTTCACGTGGATCTTTCCACCGCAATTAGTGGTCAACTGATCAAGGGCATTGAACACTTTACGTCAACCCGTCAGACGTACGCTACGTTGCCATGCCGACGTCGACGTCGACGTTCTGCGTGCACTCAACATAACAGTGAACATAGGCG
>JAODUO010001689.1:72500-77500 GCA_025642075.2 Ridgeia piscesae | reverse complement strand
ATATATATTAAGAATAAAATAGGTCCCAGTACTGATCCCTGCGGTACTCCACTCAAAACCGCTTTCCAGTTTGAAACCTCCCCATCAACTACTACTCTTTGTCTTCTATCAATAAGCCATTTTTCTATCCAGTTGATCATTCCATTTCCTATGCCATGGGCCTTTAGTTTAAGTAGTAGTCTTTGTGTGGCACTTTGTCAAAGGCTTTTTTAAATCTAAGTAGATTATATCTACTGGTGATCCCTCATTTAGCCACTTTGTGACATCTTCCAAAAAACATAACATATTTGTTACGCATGACCTCTTGCTTTTAAAAACCCATGTTGAGATGGGTTTATCAATTTATTTTTAACAAGAAAATCAACCAGGTGATCTTTGATTAGTCTTTCTAATAGTTTGCAAATCACCGATGTTAAACTCACTGGTCTGTTTCTCTGACTTGTTTCTCGAACCTTTCTTAAATAATGGTATAATGTTTGCTTCTTTCCATTCTAACGGAACTATTCCCTCCTCTAATGACAATTTGAACACTAGTTGCAAGCGGTATGCTGATTTGTTCTACAATTTCCAATAGTAATTTGGGAGGAATCCCATCCACTCCAGGTGATTTATTATCCTTCATATCTCTTATTTTCATAGCTACCATTGTTGGGGTTACAATTAGTTGTCCTAAATAGTCAAACTCTCTCCCTTCGAACTTAGTCTCAAGTACTGGTAATATACTAATATCTTCCCTTGTAAACACCGAACTAAAGTACTCATTTGCCATTAAGAATCCCTCTGTTATTATGTTTCCATCACTACCTTCTAGAGGACCGACTTTATCCTGAACTTTCTGTTTACTTCGAACATACGCATAAAAACGTTTGCTGTCATGTTTTATATTAAAAGCAATTTTTTGTTCGTAGCTTCTCTTTGAATTTCTAATTTCAGCTGTAGCTTGATTAAGTGCTTCTTTATAAATGCTATAGTCTTCTTCACTTCCGGTATGTCTATATGTCTTCCACATCATTTGCTTGTACTTGATTTTTCTAATGGCTTCCTTCGATAAGTGTTTCTTCTTTGACCGTTTCCCCTGTTTTTTCAAGGGGACAAATTTGTCAACGACGCAGTCAATTTCACTCTTTAAAATATTCCAGCATTCTGTTGCTGTCTTATTCTTCAGTGTGTTATTCCAGTCTATCTTTGCTAAATATTCCCTCATGTCCTTATATCTTCCTTTGTGAAAAATGTTCCTGTACCTTATTTTTCTATTCCGTTCTCCCTTTATTTTGATGATAAAATGTATCTGGTTGTGATCACTACACCCCAGTGGCTCACATATCTTGACATTATCAACAAATTCCTTCTGTGAGCTCAATACTATGTCTAACACGTTCTCGCCCCTTGTTGCTTCTAACACATGTTGAGAAAGGAAACTATCTTGTACTAAATTTAAAAACTCTTGATCCTCTCTCCCGGTACTCTGTAGAGATGTCCACTATATATGCCCATGGTTAAAATCCCCCATAATAATACAGTCCCGTTTACTCACTTCTTTGATAGCGTTATGTATTTTTTCATTCTCTTCCATGCTTATGTTTGAACTCCGATACACTAACCCAACAGTTAATGTTGACTTTCCTGTAACTATGTTACACCAGACAGCTTCTTCACATTCTGCTTCTTTTTCTAATTTTATTTCATAAGCTTGGATGGATTCTTTAATATATAAAATAACTCCGCCTCCCTTTCTTCCTAAATCTATTTTTCCTAAACATTACATACCCTGTCATTCCTAATTCGGCATCTGATATATCGGGTATGGCCCAAGATTCAGTTATACCTATTATGAGGGTCAATATCTTCTACCATAATGTTTAGTTCATTTCTTTGTTTACTATGCTCCTTGCATTTAAACAAACACATTTATAACCAAATTCCGTAGGGCTTTCCAGGCTGTTCTTTGCTGATGTCTTTTTGCTATCTTTATCTATGCCTCTAGTATTTGGCTTCTCTGTGTATCCCCCTGCGAAACTAGTTTATGTTGCAACCTGTTCCATTATTCATCGATCGAAGAAGGTTCTCGGAGAACACTGCTGCGCCCTTTCCGCTTAGATGGAGGCCATCTCTCATAAACATGTCTTCTTTACCAACAAAATATCCCCAGAAATCTACAAATCCAACTCCTTCTTCTTCTCACACATCTGCTCTAATAGTCCGTTAATTGCCATCCTCTTGCAATTTATAAATGTTGTTCTCCTTCCCCTCATCACTGGCAAGATTCCTGAGAGTATGATCTGTTCAACTCTCCCTTCTTCAGTGTCTCTACCAACTCTCTGTATCTCTTTACTATCCTGGTTGTTCCATCCCTGTCTGCATTGTCCGTCCCTACATGTACTAATATAGACCCCCCTTGGCCATGCCCCAATACGTTCTTTACCCGTTCAGTCACATGCTCTATCCTAGCCCCAGGAAGACAAACAACAACGTCTTCTCCTTTGCTTAATGTCCTGTCTGTCTTTCGCAAAATGGAGTCTCCCATAAATAACCTTTCTGTTCTCAATGCCCCTCGATCACTGCTTCAGAGTAGCTCCTCCGTTTTGCATCTCCCTGGTTGCTGACTTTTCCCCTGCCGCTTTCTCTGTTGTTCCTTTATTTCCTGTCCTTTTCTTCCTGTCATCGTCCTTGTTATTGACTTCCGTTTGGTCACATCACCTCTCACTTCCTTTCTTTCATTCGTCTTACCTCCTGTCGCATCTACTTCTCTCATCTCCTGTCCCTTGTCCCTCCCTCCTTCTCTACTGTCACTTTCTCCCCTGTCACCTTCCTGCATGTCATGTTTCCTGTTGTTTTTTCTCCATTTGTTGTCCTTGCAATCACCCTCCCTCCACTCTGCATCCCTTCACAATATCCGTTAGCCTAGCTAACTCTGCTGTCAGACAGTCCACTTTCCAACACCCTAAAATTGGAATGTAAACCCTTCCTCGTTGTCTCTGACCAAGTTTTTCCGCACCCCGATACGGCAAAATCCACCAAGCTGTGGCAGTGGTTATACACCAAGTGCCTCCTTGCCTTCACTTGCCGCTTGCCAGGTGCCATATTACGATTTGTCAAAATCAACTCTTAGTCTAAACCAACTTAGTCTTTAGAAAGACTGTTTGTTTATTGTGTACAGCAACTGCAGCACACTTTATGTTATAAACAACTTACTACCTATGCTACCATGAACAATAAGTTTAGTCTGTACTGGTACCGTTCCCTAGCGGAAACGTTGGACACTACCTATATAAACAAACAAGGGTTTCCTACTAAAACGCTTGTTTATTTTTAATAACAATGATACCTATTCACAGTTTTATCTTACATATGTAGTTGTTACTCTTATTGCTTTATATCTTATATACTATATCAAATAAAGAGATTTGCTCAATTTTGTTTACAATTTGTCGAAGCCTAGATTACCCTTTTATCACCCACTATACTAATCTGTTCAAAAATACTGTTAACTAACAAACTTTAACCAAAACTACTACTCAATATATGTCCAGTACCACTTTATGAATAACCTTAACACAAGAATAATACTTATCAATCAATATTTCCGCTTGTTTTTTTCAAATTTTATACACCACCAATTTCAAACCTCTACATCCACCAATTTTCCCGCCAAGATGTTGAAACATTGAAAGTAAACGTTAATGATGATGCGTCGGATGCCAAGCGAATACTAAAAAACCTTACTTACTGCATATTGTAGCTAACGTACCATATCTACAAAAACAATTACGTACCATGTAAATGGATTCCATAATTGAAAGGGAACAAGACCAAGTAATAACTGTAATCATTAATTTTGCAAAACTGCATTGTATTTAGATACGGCAGTTGGTTTTGCAAACCAAAATAGGTTAGAACAGTAGAAATGTTAGCCAAACATGACAAATCTAACCGAAATACATTTAACCCACAAGGAATTGTTTAAATAAATGTAACTTTGCTGAACTTACCAGACGCTGAACGTTACCTCGCGACAAAAAAGAAAATGAGATGCATATTATTGTATATTGCATATTATTACAAAGCACGTGGTGTAAAATTTAAAACGCTAGCGCGATTATGGTCACGTGATATCAAACAAATCAAAAAGAACCTGCCTGTGAATGCACGCTTGTGTAACACATAGACGAAGCCGGACTTTCCAATGGGAAATGTATTGCATACAATAACATACAAATATAGAAGTCATGCATTTGTAAATGATAAATTCGATGTATCAGATTGGTCTGTGAGTAAAGACTACTATGATTTTGGAGTGCCTGATATGCTTTCCAGATACGTAAAGTATACAAAAACGAAAGAAATTAGCAATATAGTCATTTACTAATATTTTCAAATCGTTGTCGACGATTAGCAAAAGGATTTGTTAACGTTAACATTATTGACTGACAACAAATGGCGCAATTTCAGATCGTCGTAATCGTAGCTGTCTTAAGAATTCATTGCGGAAAGTCAGTGAATATTTCATATATACGACGAAATTGTATGACGTGCTGAATAGAGCCATCGACACCTTCGCCATGTGGATGCCATGACCGAACGCCAAGCTGTCTGTGTGGCCCAGAGCAATCTGTAGAATAACGTTACAGTTAGATCACGGACACACACTGACACACACACACAAACACACACACACACACACACACACACACACACACACACACACACACACACACACAACCACATACACACACAACACACAACACACACAACCACACACACACACACAACACAACACACATACACATACACATACACATACACATACACATACACATACACATACACATACACATACACATACAAATACACATACACATACACAAAACACATACACATACACATACACATACACATACACATACACATACACATACACATACACATACACATACACATACACATACACATACACATACACATACACATACACATACACATACACATACACATACACATAC